>JANHZU010004681.1:0-10633 GCA_032468055.1 Acrochordus granulatus
ACCCTATTCTTCCCTTATTCCTTCCCCACTCCATCCCCCTACACTGTACCATGCCTCTATATCCAATCCCACTTAGACCAATAGTGAAAAATTTTCATAGGATACTATGAAAATAGAAGGAGGTGATTTACTGAGATTTCTTCTCCCCTTCACCAGTCAATAAACTTCCAAATTTAATTACAACACTTCTTTAGTCATAGTTTTATTTACATTATTATTTTATTTAATTCTTTACTCTTATTTAAGTCCCTCCTTTTCCCTCATCCTCTAAACCTAAGAATTCAAAATGAATAATACAATCCATATAATTTATTTTACTCCATCATTCAGTGCAGCTTTCTTATCTAATCTTCAACTTGTTGTTGAACCTGCTTTCCACAGTTCCAGGGACAAGTCTTAGATTGCTTCCTTCATCCCCTGTTAGAGAGCTCTGTCAACAAGTTGTGCATCTCAGTCAAAGTAGAAATAACTTTTTATCCTTGTGGCATTAAAAACAATTAACTTGAAAGAGAATCCCTACTTATTTTGTATAAGTTTTTCTGTCAGTGGTTTGAATTCCTTTCTTTGCTGCAATGTAGGTACACTAATATCTTGGAAGAATATTTTCTCACCATCCCATTTAATCTCCTCCAGGTCATTTGATTTTCTAATAATTTTATCTTTATATTAAATTTACAAATCTAACCAAAATGTGTCTAGGTTTCTGTGTGTTTGTAGGAGAACAAGCCTAGTGTACTGAGCACATTCAGTATCTTTATCCATTAAGTTCAAATCAAAGCAGGTCATTAATTTAGAAACAAGAAGTCAGATTGGTTGTTCCAGTTTTCCTGATTGATCTTTGATACCAATCAGGGTTATATTTGTTATTTGCTGCAACATTTTTGTAAATTGTTTATTAATTTGTTCGTATATATCGGCCAAGTCTTTAGTTACCACCACAGCATGTTTAAAGTTATGTTGATAAGGACTGCTTTATTTTATGACACATATTTAGTATGGATCTGAATGATTAACTAGTATCAGTGGTCATTTATTCTGCAGCCCGAAAGTGGCCAAGTTTACTGTAGCCAACAAAGAAATGTGTTTGATTTAGGTATGTTCTGTTTCCACAGATGGAGAATTGCATGCAGAAATCAAATATTAATTTCCATGCAAGATGTAGGAAAATACATGTGTGAGTTGGGGTAAACTGGTCTAAAACTTGGGTATGACTTCATGATTATGTGTAAATAAACAGACTTTGGAAATTTTGAAATTGTATAATGAATGTATATTTTCATGGGATAAAGGTTTGGAATAAAAGTGATACTTCATAACAAAGGAAAATCAAGTCACTCCCCATTAATAATGGAATTAATTTCAAAAAGCAGATTCATTGAACCCTTACAGAATCTTATCAGAATATGCTCCATGATAAATTATGCAATTCTTATAAAATTTGATATGGCAAAAAGAAACTAATTCCATATGCTCGCATTAGGAAATAAACAACTCTCTGATGGACTGAAAATACAGGACAGCAGATTAATTTCTCACAGATCCAGGCAAGAGAAGCTCCTCATTAGAGTGTCTTAGAGTGTTTCTTGGACCTGCTCCTATTTAATAATGACATCAATGTTCTAAAAAAGAAAGTAAATGGTATATTAATCAAACTTACAAATTATTCTAAAAATGGAGTAGTATTACAAACACCTGTGGGGACAGATATATGAGAGAAGGATCTATAATAATTGGACATAATATAAGAACATCACCTAGAATTATCTCTCCTGGAAAGATGACTCTGATTTACATTTCTGAATGTATAATTCAGCAAAGAACAAAGGATTTATCCTTAGCCTTTTGGGGAAACACTGAATTATACTTATTTTTTTAAAGATGGCAGGGAAAAAAAGGGGGGGAATTGGATGAATATTCAGTGATCATTAATATTTACACTGTTCACTTACTGACACCAAAATCATACTTTCAAGGGTACATTTGTTTTCATTTTATTATTTTTTTTGTAGGCATATGTTCAGAGAGCCTGTTTGGTGTAGTGGTTAAGGTATCAGGTTAGAAATCAAGTGATCTTGAGTTCTAATCCTGCCTTAGGCATAAAACCAACTAGGTGATCTTGGACTAATCACTCTCTCTCGGTCCAAAGAAGTAGGCAATGACAAACCAATTCTGAAATCTTGCAAACACACACACACCACCACCACCAACTACGGGGACTTATCCAGGCAGTTGCCAGGAGTAAACACTATTTGAAGCCCCCTTCCTGGGATTCAGGAAACGATCTTTTCTTTCTGCAGCATCCTGACTATGGATGGTCAGAAAGAGAATGAAAGTGGGTCTCTAAAGCATTAGCCTCTGTACTCAGCAATATATTATTTTTGAAGGGAATGTGGAAAAAATCAGAAAAAAAAATCCACAATTGGTTGAAACAAGAATAACATTTCAAATAAGAGTCTGTCTCAGGCCCACTTGGAGATGTTAGAGGTTGAACCCGAAGATCTTTGTCATACAAAGGATGGGTTCTAGTTCCATCACTTGGCTACAGCCTTTCCCATTGACTACTGAATTCTCTTGGTTTATGAGTACATCCTTTTAAATTAGGAATTTAGTGTGATTCCTTTACAATTCTAAGCTGTGTATATTGGAATCTTGTGACATTTTAATGGTAAATTATTAAAATAAAAGGTTATTCCATTTGCTAAGTAATTTGTTTTACTAGAAAGAAAATTGGAAGCTGCGGAAAAACCATTATGAAAAATTAAAATGACAGAGTGAATCTGAGTGACAGAATATGAATTATTATTATGTCTGCTACACAGCTATATGTGGTATTATAAGTTTTTAACTTTTAAAGCTAACCACTTAGAAAATTAAATCTTCAGGGCTAAAAACATATAAACCACATAAAAATGAGATTCAAAGAGAACTAAAACTTAGATGCAAATATATTATGGAATTAAAAAACAGGCAGCTAGTGCAATTGTTTGTAAATGTTATTGATTTTAAATTTTATTCTAGCAGTGTCTATTTTAGCATCTCTCCAAGGAAGTCAATGAGTTCTTTCAAATTTATTATATGCTAATCAGATTTGGTCTCCTGATCTTCATTCAGATCCAATAGAAAAATGAAGATCAAAGTATCTTTTTATATGCTTTTGTGTGTGTGTCTGTATATCTGTTTGTGCATGTTTGTGTCTGCAGGCTTTTCCAACACTAGGGATTAGCTTCTACCAGGTACTGTTTTTTTATACAGAATTAAAATATTCATGTGACTACTGGCCAGAGTTCAGCTTGGTTCATCTTACCTGTTAATGGGTTCTGGCTATATGCTCTATCTACATGTGCTGGTAAACATATATGTGGCATGTGATATATTTTGCAGTTCAAACAGAATTCATTAATAAGTATGCTTTGTATTGCCCAAAATATGTGCTCTGAATGAATCTTCTATATATGGGAACCCAAAGGAAAAATGAAAGTGAGAAGCTAGCTGAACTGTGAACTGCAAACAAAGTTGTGAATTATTTTAGCTATGTTTAATCTAGTTCAGGAAAGTCTGCAAAGCACTGCATGTACAAGAAATTTAATGCAAACTAATGTTCAGATAAGATGCTGGGCATGCCAGCTGGAAGGCGGCAGCCTGAGTTCGAGACCCAAATGCTCCCATGTAACAGGGTGAAGTCTTGTTGTCTGCCCCAGCTCCTGCAAATCTAGCAGTTTGAAAGCATATAAAAATGCAAGTAGATAAATAGATACCAACTTTGGTGGGAAATGTAACAGACTTCTGTGCACCTTGTGTATAGTCATGCCAGCCACATGACCACAGAAGCATATTTGGAAAATGCTGGCTCCTTGGCTAGGAAACAGAGATGAGCTCTGCCCCCTAGAATCAGCCACGACTGGCAGGGGAAACCTTTTTGTCTTTTTACCTTAATGTTTAAAACAAATCATTGTTTTGAATTAAAGTTTTGGTAGTGAGTTTGTTCTTTGAGATCTGCTATCAAGGCAAAATCTCAAAAGTTCAACAAGAAACATATAGCAATGTAATTGCCTGTTTCTAAAATTCTTGACTGAGTAGTAAAGTAGCATTATCTTTGATACTGAAATTTTAGGTGGTCTGTGTAGGTCTTGGTCTTTTTTAAATAAATTTTGTACAAGAAAGTTGTCTCTGAGATTAGCCTTCATATTGGATTTCAACAATTAATTGGACATAGAAAATAAAAACTTAAATAATTGTCTACATTTGTGAGAAATATAAATGTATTATATTATAAATTTGGACAGAAGGCCAAGAAAAGTTGATTGAATTCACACATGTTGATTTTGCATTTAATCTGAATTTGGATCGAATTTCACACTATGCAAAATTAGAATAATTTTATCTCATCCGAATACAGTTTTTTTCTCATGATGTTAATCTTATTTTGTACTTATTGTATAAGTACAAAACTTATGCAATATCAGCATTATTCCAGATGAGGCTTTGTATATGCACTCCCCATATCTTTCTAAAGGTTGAATTAATTTTGTAAACCAACTTAAATCTTTCCATCATGTTTCTACCTATTTTGCCTTTTTTTTTCTTAGTGAATAACAATTGTCAGGGAAGGAAAGAGAACAACCACTGTTGTCTGTTGGTAGAGAAATATATTACTTAGGCAAAGCAGGTGAGTAGTTCTTAGAAAAATAACTGATGTGTTTAGGGAACATAAATAATATGAAGATAAACCTGATTGGAATGTTTCTATTCACTTACTGCCTTCCATATTTAGTACAACTGAGCTCATTGAAAGCATCTAGATCAGTATTTTTCAAACCCATAAACTGGCTGGAAATGCTGAGAGTTGAAGTCCTTACATCTTAAAGTTGTCAGCACTGATCTAGAGATTTTGAAAGTCCAAAAAGAACATGTATATAGATGCCTTCATGGAAAACCTATATAGGGAAACAGAAAAAAAAAATAGAATGAAGTATTCTATTATTCTCCTAGAAAGCAAGCTAAAGGGAAAAAGAGACTCTAAGATTATCAAATTTTCAGAGGAAAGCAGAGCACAGACAAAAAGAAGAACAAAAAGGAAGTACCTGAGCTGCTATCACTAGTCCTAATGATCCTAGTAAACAACAACAGAATAGGATGTACCAACAATCAATGCTTCTGTGCTCTAACTAACAATGCATTGAATCCATAAGGAATTGCTAACCATGTATAATCCAATAATTTCTGATGAAATTAGATAGTGAGCATTCTAAAATTGCTAATGGGAATGATGGCTTAACCCCTCATAATATTAATTATTAATTGAAACTAAACTTATTTGCAATTTTCTAGCATTGTCCTTCATGTACATAAGTATTAAAAGTATATAATAATTTATAGTGGAATAATAGTCTAACAGAAGTAAAAAAAACAGCCAGCTTCTTTTCTAACTAGATTAAACTGTGTGCTTAGATCTGACTGTGAAATTACTAGAAATTGGATCCTCTCATATGACACTGATAAGATTTACTGCCTATAAGTCTGTTCAGAATTAGATTAGCTGCAATCTTCTTACTCTCTGATGCAGCACTCATTTAAAAAATAACTAGTTTTTTTAATTGAAGATGCACTGATAAACCCATTAAAATGGACTCCTGCTAAAATGACTCTGAAATGCTTGCTTTTGAACAAATTGGCAGAAAAGACTTCATGATTACTTGAGATATGGAAAAAGAGAAGGGACAGTATTGATAATGTTATATTATCCCTACTGGAAATGTGAAAACCATGTGTTACAGCTAACCACAACTATATACAAGTTATTCAGACTAAAATATTGTGCTCACTCTGAGCATATTCAGAATGGATAATAAAGCTTATCCATTAAATATATGCTTAAATATCCCATCATGGATCATGACCTGTGTAGTTGTGAGTTTTACATTTAGGAGTGTATATTCCCAAAGAGACACACATGGGACTGAAGAGAAGTCAAGTTTAAAGAAAGAGAAAGAAATACCAACCCGTTATATTCTGCCAGGAAAACTAAATGGACATTCACAACCAGGACTATGTCAACATGATAATGAAAGACAAAATCTCCAGGTCAGAAAGTATTTAATGAGCAACTGGGGAACAGCAGGGAGCAAGTATGAGCATCAAGGGAATTTATGATATTGGTGGATTACAACCAAAAAGTTATCTAGCAGTTGATGTAGCCAAAAGAATGTTCTGTGCTGCAAAGAATGTCAGAACATGCAGAAAACTACAGAGATGATCCTGTAGAAGATATGTGACAGGAATTAGCAAATCATGACTCAAGCATAGCAATGAAAGATTGTGGCAACAGAGAAATATGTCTATGTATATTATCATTAATCCAGGTCATGATTTATAGCAAAACTGCAAAAAATGCAAACTTTCTCCAAAAGGCAATTGGACTTTTATTATCAGATGTAATTGGAAATTGTTTCGTCTCCTATCCAGGAGACTTTTTCTACTGAAGTTGGAGTTTTGCTACAACATAGAAATATGTTTACTCAATATATATCTACAAATGTATCAGTGGATAAGCTTGAGTATTGACTTTTCACAATTAAATAAATGGCATGCTTTACGGTAGAGGATTAAAAAAGTTTTATGCTTTAGGCTCATTTTGTATCAACCTAGGTCAAATCTTTATAGTTTTCTAGTTCTTTAGTATTTATTTATTGCATTTCTAAACTACCCATCTCCTTCAGAGAGGGACACTGGGGGGTGTACAATAAGATTAAAATAGAAAGTGCTAAGTAAAGTAAACATTCAAGTAAATAAGTAAACATTCAAAAATAAAATAAAAAAATATTTTAGAAAAAAGGCAAGAACAATCAAAAGTCTTAAAACTTGATTAAAAGGAGACTTAAAAGTGAAAGGGAAGATATCAGGGGACCAGCCAGCCCCATGGTTGTGTGCTCTTCTGAGCTCCCCAAGCAAAGCTATAAAGCCAGGTTTTTACCCCTTTTTGTACAACCAACAGAGTTGGGGCTCGTTTCATCTCCAGGGGAAGTCTATTCGATAGGGCAGGAGCAAAGGCAGAGAAGGCCCTCCTTCTAGACCCTGCCAGTCAGTTATTTAACTGAAAGGTCAGCAATATGCCTTCCCTGCTTTATTGGGTGGGACGGGCTAATATAATGGGATGCAGACAGTTATGTAAGTAAAATGGCCCATATTATGTAGGGCTTTATAGGTCCTAAGCGACACCTTCAACCAGTACCCAATTCAGTTGCAGAGTAAAGGTGTTATCTGCAGCCTTCTTTGGGTGCCCAGGATTACTTGCACAGCTGCATTTTGCACCAGCTGAAGCTTCTGGGTATCCCTATGTAGAGTGTACTGTAGTAGTTGAGACAGGAGATGACTAGGCATGAGTGACTGAGCAGAGAGCCTCCCTGTCCAGGAAGTAGCAGTTCCTGAAGGAAAAAAATAGATTTATTCTTCTTGCTTCATTTTTTAAAAGACTACCCCAAAACATTTCTTTAATAGATATTTAATTTTTGGTAATATATTGATTTGTTAAAAATCTTTGTTTAATTGTATATTTTTATGATATATGTTCTGCATCAATCTAATGGGACTTTAGGTAGTTTACCAAATAGGTAATAGAACGCAATAAGAACAAATTTAGTTATAGAAAAAGTACAAAACAATGTAGCAATAAAATAAAACAAATTAATTGGCTCTGGAATTAATTTTCAAAGGCCTTATGAAAAAACAAGTCTTTACAACTTTACAGAAGACCATAATATATCCTTACCTCAGAGTATATAGTGTTTTGGAGGAGAGTTGCTATAGAGAATGCCCGCTGTTGTGTCCCCTCCTGTCATGGTATCTAATAGGTGGGGCCCCTGAAAAGTTATCTGTCTGGCTTGGGTAGGCATATTTATTCAGAGAAAGGTGGTGTCTCACTATGCTCCCATCCATTAAAAGTGTTAAAAGTTGCATCAGCATCTTCAATTGCACTTGGGAACCAATGTATCTCCCATAGCAATGGTGCTACGTGGCAGTATCAAGACTGACCAGTAAGCTTATGAACAGCAGAATTTTAGGCCATCAGAAACTTATGGGTGATCTTCAAATATAGCCCTATGTGGCATGAATTACAGTAATCTAAATGACAGAGGACAAGAACATGTCCTCAGTACATCCTATTCCAGGTAAGGCAGCAACGGACCCAGCAGCCAAAGCTTGTAAAAACCCTCATAGCCATGGCTTCTACTTTCTTCTTTAGAGGAGACATGAGTCCAGAAGAGCCCCCAGATTGTAAACCTCCTGCCTCTAGGAGCACAGCACCACAAAAGGTCAAAGATTGTAGTGTCCTGGAATTAAAAGATTTCTGAATTAACAGCCATTACATCTTGCTTGAATTGAGGCTGAGCCAGTTTCTCCCATCTGGACCCTAGCATCCTCCAAATACACATGTTGGTATATGGAGTTACATTATCCAAATTATGTATTTATTTTTAAAACAATTGCTAGATAACAATAAGGATGTAGACTTATGTAAGTGGAATTTCTGTACAATAAGCAACCTGATGCTATTAGCTCCCAAATGGTGGCTGGGGCTGTGTAGAATTGGTCCCAACAGAAGAGAATATACTGTATGTTGCTCAGCATTGAACTGTCCTTGGTGCTCTCTGAGCTTGGTTGTTTGCTTGCAGACATTTCATTAACTGACTTGGTAACATCAATATTAATGAGTATGGGTTTGCTTCTTGTTTATGTAGAGTAGATTGCCCTGCCAGTCTTGATGGGGGAGTAGTGAAGTCCAAAATATCTGGAGGGCATCAGGTTGCCTTCTATTGTCCTATCTAGATGCAGCATAAGATATGTTGTCAACACAGCAGAGTTGTTTTAGCTTATAAAACAAAGTTGGTGGTAAAGTCTGAAACTCAACTTTCTATCGCCTAAGTATCTGTGAAAAGATACTGAGAAGAGACTGTGAAAACATAGCAGCAATTTCCCCAATAACATCTTTACTATGGGACTCTTCTAAGATCTTTTTTCTTTTTTTATCATATGGCAATGCTAGAAAATAATCCTATTTCTTCACACATAATGTCTCTTGTGCATTTAATAGCACTTCATGCAGAAGGAATAATATGATAATAGATTCCTGAGTACATATATCTTTGCAGAATTCCGTGCCACAATATCTTATGTCCTTATGTTCAGATTTTGCTGGTATATCTGTCTTCTTTAATTTAACCCATATATTTGACACAAATAATTCATGATCTATTCTACAATCTTCACCTGGAAGTGGCTGGCTGACTACATTTGTGATATTTGATTAACTGTAGTTATGTAGTTTATTTGATTCCCATATTATCAAATGTCCTGATGTATAGCCTGTATTTAAGTTGCCTGAAGCAAGTACTAGTAACAGAATTCTCTTTGTAAACCTCTGCTAACCTATCTTCTAATTTTTGTACTAATTTGACTGGAGAGGGCTTTGTACTGATTTTTGTGGTCATTTGATAGAAGGGGGCTATGGCAGAAAAGGCTCTTCTGCACCCCATCAGTCAGAATTCCTTGACCAATGGGGTCCACAGCATACCTTTCTGCTGGCCTGGTTGTGATGGGCCTTTTAAGTGATTTCCAAATCTCATTTTTGTGCATTTACCTAAAAAGACAGATTTTGCTAGTAGTTCAAAAGTTTGAGGGGATTTGTTTGCACTCAGCTGTGACTTGAATACTGGCCTAGTTTCCTCTCTGGCCAGCTGAGTGCACAGATAACTGCCTCCTTCTTTCTTTACTGTACACTATGGGAGCTACGTCAGCTCCCTGAAGAATGACCTGTATGCTTAAGGCCTTAAATAAAACTGATGCCTCACGATACACGTAATCGCTGACTGATCTTATCTCTGATATGAGCTCATCTGCTTTGTTAAAGTAGGTTTTGTAATACAGCAGGGAGCAACGGAGCCACTCTTACTGTTGAATCAAACCGTTAAGACTGGCCTGAGAGATGAAAAAAATTAAAAAACATTGATACAAAAGGGAATATTAGAATAGATGCCTGATGTGCCTGTCATCTCAGGTTCACTTCATTTCAAGTAATGATATTCAACTTTTCCTGAGGATCATAACTGACCTTTGAATGGCAGGCTAGAATGGCACATTGAGAGATAGTAGTTGGGACCAAGATGGACAACCAAAATTATAATTCATTTATATTTTAAACTAATTGAGATTAAATGTAGAGTAATTATTCTGTAAGAACTGATTTAATGATAAAACAAATTATAATCTGAACAAAATCTTTTACAATCTGATCACAATTGTTGGCACTTTCTTAATCATTTTTGTTGTTCAGTCGCGCAGTCGTGTCCAACTCTTCGCGACCCCATGGACTGCATTATGCCAGGCAGTCTTGTACTGCCTCCCGGAGTCCTCCCAAGCTCACACCCATCACACTGACTATGCGATATATCCATCTCATCCTCTGTCATCCCCTTCTCCTCTTCCCTTCAATCCTTCCCATCATCACCGTCCTTTCTAATGAGTCCTCCCTGCGCATTATGTGGCCAAAGTACTTGAGCTTTAGCTTCAATATCTGTCCCTCCAAAGAGCAATCAGGTTTGATTTGCTGTAGGATTGACTGGTTTGATCTCCTTGCCGT
>JANHZU010004681.1:33532-43748 GCA_032468055.1 Acrochordus granulatus
GGGGTCTGCAGATATCTTCTCTGCCCTTCTCGTGACCTGCACAATATACAGCTTCTCCATTGAGGGCAGGCTGGCTGCAATTATTCTTTCTGCAATCCTGACTGTCCTTTGGAGTCTCTACCTGTTCTGTTTAGTGGCTGCACTGAATAAGACAGTTATAGAGGAACAAAGGACAGACTCAGTGATTGCTCCAGAGAATTGTGTCAGCAACTCCTTCAGCAAGTTGCACTTCCCAAGCTGACACAGGAAGTACATCATCTGTTGTATCTTCCTAATGATGGTACTAATATTAGATGTTCATTTTAAGTCTTGGGAGATTATAGATACTATGGTAAGAGGAAGTGTAATGGGGGAAAATTTACAAAATTTGTAAACCTAAAATCTACTGGCATCTCCACAGTTTTGAGCATATTCAGCTCCAAGTTGTTGTGACTGTACCACAGGGCCAGCTGTTCAACCTCCCATCTGTACGTAGACTCATCACCATCTCAAATGAGGCCAATGACCATTGTATTATCCATGAACCTCAGAACTTTAACAGGGAGGTCCCTAGGATGCAGTCATTGATATCGAAGGAAAAGAACAGTGGAGAAAGCACACAGCCCTGAGGAGCACCTGTGCTAACTGTCCAGATGCTGGATGTAATTTTTCCTAGCCTCACCTTTTGCTTCCAGAAAGTTAGTTATCCACTTACAGGTGTGAGCAGGCACAGTGAGCTGGATCAGTTTAGAGTGAATAATAATATCTGGAATGATGGTGTTAAAAGCTGAGCTGAAGTCCACAAAAAGGACCTAATGCAGTGTATATTGACTGCATTATTTGCTGACCTATTTGCCCAATAGGCAAACTGCAAAGGGTCTAATAGCAGATCTGTGATGACTTTCAGGTGGGCCAGTACCAGCTTCTCAAAGGTCTTCATAGACCTTTGACAATGATCTTTGTCAAAGGTCTGTAGTCATTCAGCTCACTGATGGAGATTTTCTTAGGAACTGATACGATGGACATAATTCATTGCCTGTTATTCCAAAATCCAGAGGACAAATCATTCTAGAATTAGACTAGAAGCCCACAGAATTGTAAGCTTTTGAATCATCCAGAATTCCTCATCAGGTAATAGTAGCTAAAGGAAAGGGGAAAATGCACTTGAGTTGTATGTAGGTGTATATTAGGGGTGGAATCTGAAGAAGTTGCTTGGATAAGCAGAGAAATGTTTCTAACCAACAAAAAAGGAAGTCCAGTGGCCATGACCCAGCCTCCCAACAACTCTGTCTGAATGATTGAGAATCTTCATCAACTTTAGGGGTGGAATGAAGAAATATGAAATTGTGGCTTTCCATTAGGTCCTCTTTTTCTGTTTTTCATCTAGTAAGGAAGGAGTTTATTTTAATGATGTAAAGCTGAATAAATTAATTTATTCAAGGCAAATCTATTTTTTAATCCAAACTGCAATAGTTAGGTGATGTCTGAAGTGTTATATTTTGACAAAAGGTTCTGGCATGCTATTTTGCAATCTTTAGGTTGGTCTTAATAAAAGTATTACTTAGTGCAGATTGTAGTCTTTTGTAGCAACTTACTATTGTTATTTAATATTTTAAAGCAGTAAAGGATAATCAACTGTACATGCAATTTTGTTTGCAGCTTGTTATTTATTTGGATGCTGAGCAAAACATACCGAGAAGAGCTATGTAAAGCATTTGGATGGACAGGAACATGAAGGGTTTTTTTTTTAAAGCATTAAAGCAGCTATACACTTTGCAAACTTGTGTGATGGCTTCCAAAGTTTATGGTTTCTAGGGACAGGCAACCCTTCTGTTGGGATCATCATTTGGATGTGCAAATCCCAAGCAGTCTCTGGAGTGATTAGATGGAGTGATTAGATATTCCCTGCAGAGCTTCTCCATCAACAAAGCAGTGTCAGAGGGTGAAGGATTGCGATTATTGTGTGCGTTCTCATTATTTTCCTTATGAATCCTTGTTGAGGACAAGGGAGAAAAATCTTTTTCAGTTATGGCACTGAGTCTGTGGATAACCTACCAAGGACAGTTTGTCAAGACCCATCTTTGCCCATTTTTAAAATGGTTTATAAAACTATTTTATTCTGGTAACCATTTGAGTCAAGCAACAGATCTGTATTTTTATGCTGCTGCTACTATTTTTTTTTAATGAGGAGATTTCAAGGTATTTTATGGTCATTTGCTTGTGCTGGGTTGTTAGGCTTGTTTTTAATGATACACTGTGATTTATATTTTTATTTGTAAATGGCCTAATTTAGAGAAAGTCAGCTTGAATCAGACAAAGGTGGAATATAAATATCCAAGCAAGCCAACAAATCATATGCATTATGAAGAAAGAGACGTAAGTGGCTCTAATTTGCCTGGAATTTACCCAGACACATACAAATTTAGAAATGACTCTTATAAATATATCTGATCACAGTGGAGAAACAAATGACCAAGTGATATGATTGTCTCCCTGCTTGGCTTTCTGTCCAGCTGTGAAATAGTGAAAGTTACCTTGAAAATTCATGAATGTTAATTTCAGGGTTCTTTATTTGTAAACAAGGCTTGTACTACACAGGCATTCAAACAGAGGAAACTTTCTAACAGAAGGCTTTTCTTCCAGTCTTTCTAAGGGGAGCTACTTGGCTGCCCTATTCTTCAGAAGTTGTAGGGGAAAACATCTGAATGCTCCAAGGCACAACTAGGGGCTGTTGTGAAGGGTGTCTAACGAGCTTGTTCCAACTGCATCTCACAGCTGCAAATTTGCATTTTTTTTATGTTAGCAATGTATCTGTTTTATAGTTGGCCCTCAGTATTGTTTCTTACTATGCTGAGAAAGAAAGGCAAAGAGAAAGATGAAGTTCAGAGGTCTGCTGAAAAAAATATCAGTTTTATAAATCATAGTTCTTTCATAAATAAAAGATCACACAAACTTTACACACCTTCCTAAAAGAACAGTTCTAAATGGACTGCTTCATGCACATACTCTGATGCATATATTATATAAGTGTCTTTTAAAATTTGGCCCAAAGGGTTTTAGAGGAGGGATTAAAGTTGGAAAATGTCAAATTTCATTTGTTGGGGGAGCTTCCAAAAATAGTGTCTTTGGGGAAGTTGCAGCTGCTTCAGTGCTACCAATCCGCTGCTGTATAATACAAATCATGTATTCCTCATTTTCAACATTTGATAACAGTTTCTCAGGTAGTTGCACAATCCCTTGCTCCCTCCCTGCCCAGTAGCAGCTACGCACCAGCCTGCTGGGAAGGGAAGGAGGGGGAAAGAAGGAGCAGGAAGGAAAGAAGAAAGAGGGTAGGAGGGAGGAAGATTGGATGTAAGGAAGGAAATAGAAAAGAGGGAGGGATGAAGAAAGAAAAGGAGAAAGGAAGGAAGAGGGAGAAGGAAATAAGGAAAGAGGAGGGAGGGAGGATGGGAGGATGGGAGAGAAGGAAGATTTCTGATGCTCACTGCCAGCTTCCAAGAAGGAAAATCAATGGGAAAACATCAGGAAGTTGATTCCTCCCACTTCTACTGATTTTTGGCCTGCCTATGTTTAGTTTGTTTCTCTATTTAGATAAAGGAGGGAAGGAAAGAAGGAAGAGAGGGAGGAACAGGGAAGAAGGATGCCCCATGTATCCTTCTGGGCAATGATGCCCCTTGGGTGCCTTTCCTGAATTTTGTGGCACCTCTTATACACTACCAGACACTCTTCCAGACCTGCACTACACTCCTGCACCCCATGACCCATGTATCACTTCTCACTCACCCACATACACTCTTTCTGACTTGCACCCCATGTATCCCCTCACTCCCTGACTCACTTGGTAACAGCCACTTGCTTTCTTCTGGTCTTGGACTTGCAACTTCCTGCTGGCTTTCCTAATGACTTTCTCTTTGCAAGCTTCCCATAAGAAAAATAAATGGGGAAGATGGCAAGAATTTTAAAGAGGCAGGGAAGGAAGGAAGGAGGGAAGGAAGGAGATTTCTATTGTTCCCTTCCAGCTTCCCACATGGAACATGATTGCAACTGACCTTCTACTATATGTCTTTTTTTCATCTTATTATTCACTGTACCACATTAACATTATCAATGATTATGAAGATTCCACATGTGTTAATTTGACTAGTTTCCATGTAGTGTCAAGTAGGTCTATGTACATCAAAGTGCCAATAGAAGAGAATATATGTAGCTTAGGTATGAACTGCATTGTCCTTGGTGTTCTCTGACCCTGTTTGTTTGCTTGGAGACATTTCATTACCCAATTACATCATCAGTAACATCATCAGTGCTAGTAAGTTGCTCCTGTTTATATAGAATAGCTTGCCCTGCCAGTGGATCAGTCCTTGTGCTTGTCCATATGTACAGACTTTGCTATTTTCATTAAATCAGTGCTGCTGCTTTAAAAAAGTTAATGAAACTTAATACAACCCTTTAAGCAGTGATTCTTAAAGCAAGCCTGTTCTTTTCAAGGGTAAGTCTGTTTGGGTTAAATAAAGAAATGAATATAAATGTCAAAGCATAATTTATTTGTTTATGATAAAGAACTGACAGATTTTCAGAAAATATGAGGATGATGAGAAGTTTTGAATGTGGAACATAAATTTTTTTAGAGCACTATGTGTAGATCAAAAGACACATAAGAAAAGAAATGAGGGAAATTTAAATGCAAGTGGAATAATTCCTGTAGAGGAAGCATGAGTTCTGTATGGAAAAAAATAGAATGAATGACAAGTAAATTTAAGGAAAGATAATGTGGAAGTTATTTGAAAAGAATATGTTTTAAAGTGCCATGAAGTGTGTTCAATTGTTCTGATGGAGAATATTAAAAAAACCTTTTGTTTTAATGATGAAGTAAAAAAGACTGTACATGAGAAAAAATATAAAAAAGATTATTTTACAAAGGTGAGGGAAGTGTATTATTTATATGCCACCCAGAGTCACTTTCCATGAAATGGTTGGCCATATAAGTTTGATAAACAAATGAATAAAGAAAAAAATATAGTATGTGCATAGTGAAAAAAAGATAGCTGCACAAATGTAGTGAAAAAGAGCAAGGAGCAGTTATGCTTAAAAAAAAAACAGAAGAAATACCAAAATAATTTGATAGAATTAAAAATTGTTTTGAAAGATAAGGGAAGAGCTAAATAAGGAGCTTTTAAGAGAATTGATGTAATTAAAATTAGAAGTGATTAAATGATTTTGGATGAATCTCAAGTAAGAATAAATCACATTTATTTAATGTATTTATTTGATTTATGTAAAAGCTGAAAGGACTGCTTTATGGAGATGATAGTGTTATATTGAAGACTGGAACTGAAAAAAATATAAAAGTGTCCAAGGGAAAAATGATGAAAAGGAAGGATTAAATGATGTCAGAATGTTGAAATATGTAAGGCTATAAGTGTAGATGCTGTAACTGAAGAAGTGATTTGTTTATCGAGTAACTGAATGACTTGTTTAATGTTCACATGAAGGTTGCATCTATGCTTGATGATTAGAAAAATGCTGTAACTGTTTCCCGATATGAAGGGAAAGCTAATGAGAGTAGGAATTAACTTCTGAAGTGTCTTGGGGAAAACTGTTTTATAAAATTCTGACTGAAAACATAAAAGAGGCTACAATAAGCAACATTAAGAAAATGCAATGAGGATTTATGCTAACTCAGAATGTGAAAATCAAATGTTGTCACTCAGTGGAGCATCATGAAATGTATGGATGTGAGAACATACAATTCATTGTGGAATGTATTATACTGTCGTTGGTTTCGAGAATAGAATTGAATTATAGAACATTTTGTGTGAATATTGAATGAAATATTCATGCAGGGGTCTTATACTCAGCAGACCATGGCCCACACTTCCCAGCACCAGTTTGCTGTCCTCACTGGACCACCTGCTACCTTTGCTGGCCTGCCCATACTTTTCAGCATTGCCTGCAGTATTCTCTCATTTCCTCACAGCCCTTAACTGGGACTCCCGACTCTTTTAATGACACATGGAGTCCTGGAATTAAGATGGCAGTGGAGACTTGCCACTCAAAGCAATGAGGTCATGGGACATTGTGCTTTGATCACATTGTATAGTGACAGCAACTTAGTACTAATTGCCATCATAACCCAAGGACTACTTATAATATATACTGTACTTTGAATTTGCCTGTTTTATGTGTTTGTAAGAAACAATAAATGACCCTGCTTATTGAGGAACTACAATATGTTCCCACAGGACAGATCCAAAGATGTTGTTAAAGAGTTTAAATATTTTTTTATTTATTTTTGGTGTATTTTCATTGGGTGAGAGGGAGCAATGTTCTACATATTGGTTAAAAACATAATTATGGAGGTACCATGCAGATGATGCTGAGTTGTTGGCACACAATCCAAATGATTTGCAGCCACTGTTAGACAGAGTGTTTGATTCAGCAAGGAGCATGGATGGGAAAATGATCAAGGTGGTTGTGTTTGACAGAAAATGGAGTGAACAATTTCAAATGAAATATCAATGGTGAAAAATTAGAGCAAATAGATAACTTTGTTTTTCTTGGTAGAATTTTTAGTTATGAATAGGAAAATGATGGAGATTTGTTAAGATGTGCTGTAACTTCCCTAGCTAAAGAAATTACTGTTAGAAAATGCTATCAAAATATGTATGAACCCAATGGTAAGAAAATGTGATACACTCATCAGACAGGTGCTGAGTTCTGTTCAGATATTTATTTATGACTAATCTGAACCACACAGAACTATTATAATTTTAGTGCTTCACAAAACAACTTAGTTTAATCAAAGAACATTCTGTTCAGAGAAGGCTATGTGTATATAAAACTCCAGCAATTCTGCTTGATGAGTCATCATCGCTTAAGAGCATGTCTCTTTTATAACCCTGTATATTTGAGGTGTGAGGCACACTGAATTCTCACTTGACACCCTCTGAATTTTAAACATACATACATCCATGAGATAAAAAGTTATCTGTATAACTTGTGGTTTTATGCCTTCCAGAGAAAACACTTAGAAAACTTTGTAGATTTCAAACTTTGTAGAGTGTAAACTACAAAACTACCAGTCTTCCTTTGTACCCTAAACATCATCCCAGTTGATGAGGGCTGTACAGTATAGAATTTTCTTGAACCTCTAAGTATCCCAGGGAGTGACAGATAAAGCAAATATCCCCAAATACTTTCTATTGAGCATGATCGTGATATTCCAAGCTCGAAAAGAATGGGGAGGGGTGCAAATAGTACCATAAGGTAAGCGAACATGATGAACTGGAGAAGTCCATATACTGAATGAAGAAAATGCATACTTTGATGGCATCACTAACTGAAAAGAACATCATAGGGCATGTTTAAAAGAGTCAGAATATAAATAGCTCTGTCTATACATATTTTTTAAAAATACTATTTTATATTTTATAAATTATCTTCATAGTTGCATAATATTCTCTGTATCAAGGGCCATAATTAACTGGATAAAATCTGAAGTAGAATTGTGTAAGTTGTGAGTGCTTTTCTTGTTAAATGCATGTAATGTTCTTTGTTTGAATGATGGTTGTTCTATCCTGACATGGATAAACTGAACTTCATTTTCTTACAGCATATCTCCCAAGAAGCATTGGTTCTATAAATAAAAATAGTTAGTATGCTCCACTTCCTTTATAGATTTTATATGGCTTTAAAAGATGCATTTGGAAATTTACACAGGACTAAAAACAAAAGAAACCCAAACCCCAAATCTTTATAGATTGCTTGAGTTTCTTTGCTCTAGATTCTTAATGGTATGATATGTGAAGAAATTTCACATATCATACCAAAATCAACCAGACCTTTTAATCTATAGCTAACTATAAGCATTACGATGAGCAAGTAATTGGGGCCAGGATATGGATCATATTTGCTGAATCTAATCTGTTATTTGAATGAATGTTGGCATATGCAAGATTTCCAGGTTTTAGAAACTGAGAAAATATTTCTTCATAGCCTCATGGAAATTGTAGTTTGTTTCATACAAAGTTTAACATTTACACAGGTGTAAAAAAAAATCTACCTGCTTTTGTTGTCTCATGATGCATTTACAAAATTAAGGTAAAAAAAAATCATTGAGTTAACGTTCTCCAAGAATCTAACTAGGAAGAAAAAACATAAGATGTCTCAGCCCCTTTTGACTAGGTAACATATCTCTATTAAGGTTCATATCTCTATTAAGGTTATTTTTCTAACTCTCTAAGAGGTCTAGACTGTCATGTTGCAGAAAGGTTTCTTCTGATGCTTCCAAGCTCTGCTTAACTGTTGTTAAATGCTTTGAATTTATTAATTGTGCCAAGTTCAAGGAAATCTAAGCATTGTTGTTCCAGGTCATCCACTTTATTTTGATCACACAAATCAGCAATTCCTACTTCACCATCTTTACATTTTTTTTCTGACTCAACAATGCACAGCCTTCTTGTCAACATAGTCATCATCATAATCTGCGTACACTCAGCAGTAACTTTTCACTGAGGGATTCCTTTGATAGTCAAAAATTAAATCACAGTGCATTGCTTAAAATACATACTGCAAGCTTCCATTGCATGAACAATAGCAACACAACCTTTTCTCCAAGCAACTTCCTGCCAATCTAAGTGAAAGAACAGTTGCTGAAGAATATGTTAGAGCTTCTAGGGTGTCAATATAGCCATGTCTTGACAATTTATAGTATTGGAGGAATGATAGTTTATATATTTAGCTCTTATATATAAAGTAGACAAACTCCTTTATCAACACCATTTTAAAATTAAATGGAAAGTGAATTTCACTGAAACAAACAAGGTAAAGAGCATATATTCATATCTTATTATTTATTTAATTTACATTTCACCTTTATTATTTTTTATAAATTCAAGGCAGTGTACATCTTTAATCTTCCCTCCTCCTCCTATTTTCCCCACAACAACATCCACGTTAAATGAGTTGGGCTGAGAGAGAGCAATTGGCCCAAGATCACCCAGCTTGGCTTTCATGGTGACTAGAATTCACAGCTTTCTGGTTTCAAGCCTGGTGCTTTAACCACTAGAGCAAACTGGTTCTCATTTAGTTTTGTGCCAGCTTTCCTCTCCTGGAAAAGTTATTTCTCAGAAACCACATATTTGGAATGCAAGTTTTCACTTTCCCATTTTCAGTGTTATGTTTTAATTCTGGAACTCTTGATAATGTTTTATATATGTCAAAAATTATCTTCCAGAACATTTTAAAATAGTTCAGCAATAATATATGAAAAAATACTTTTATTACTGTTGTGATTGAGTCAATGTACTGACTCAAAATTTAGGAATTTCATTTACTTTAGGATTAATGAGCATATTTCCAAGGTTCTGGTTAGAACAACATAGAATACCTACTAATCTATTTAATAGCTGCAGATTTATTGAAGAAATGTAGTTTACAGCAACTTAGGTTTTCACAAATTCATTACTAATAAGGAAATAAAATTTAGTCATATTATATTTGTGTAGATATATCTGTTTTATGACAGTGTTAGAGAAGAGTTTCACTTTGTTTCTCAGTTTTGCACTATTTTGTACAGTGTGTGTTGGTTGGCACTTCTCCTAAATATACAAATTTCTGTATATAAAAATATATGTTTTAATTAATACATATCTATTTATACATTTTTGAAGTTGCAAATTAAATTGCAAAATTATAAAAAATGCATATTTTGCTCACATTGGCATTCTGGTTCATCTTTAGCTTGGGGAGTGTACATTGAATAAGTTCATATAAAAACTGGTTTGAAGAAAATCTTCCAGATTCTACTAATTGATTCTGATCTTCCTAATAGATCTATTATTTCCAGAAATCCAATCCATCTCGTTATAATACGACCAGAGCTCAGAGTGACTGTGTGACCTGAGTCCAAAATGCTACAAGAGTGATTATAGTTTTTTATTTTTAAATCAGCTTTGGATTGGTAGCCCTTAAAACAGGAAAAGGAACCTTTCAAACAGAAGATGATCTTCAGTATAATAGCATACAGCAGCCTGCCTAGTTTGCAGTTTGATCTATTATGATTGTAATACCTTTGAAAATTCATATTTGAGTGCTTTGTAAGGCTCTACTACCCATAATCCCACCATTCAAATCTCTTGGCTATGATGGATAAGTATTTGTTGTTGTTCAGTCACGCAGTCGTGTCCGACTCTTCGCGACCCCATGGACTGCATTACACCAGGCCCCCCTGTCTTGC
>JANHZU010004682.1:23923-40280 GCA_032468055.1 Acrochordus granulatus
AATTAGGAAGGGAGGGCTTTTAAG
Organism: Acrochordus granulatus; assembly: GCA_032468055.1. NCBI lineage: Eukaryota > Metazoa > Chordata > Lepidosauria > Squamata > Acrochordidae > Acrochordus > Acrochordus granulatus. The sequence goes on from JANHZU010004682.1 coordinate 23,948, forward strand.
GGAGAGCAGTAGGACTCCTTCAGTTGCTTCATTTCTCAAATGTTCTGAAAATACAGTCATGGAGCCAATCCTATTTATAATATTGATCTGTACCCGTGACTTGCTAACCATCTGTCTGCCTTGTCTTAAAAGGCCTTGCTGGCAGGAAAGGAAGGTGAGAGAAAGACAATGAATAACTTGGGAAAACTCAGCTAGCAGGAAGGCTTATTTCTGAGAGCAACAACACTTTTTCCTGGATTGAGAGTAATCATTGAGAGTGATTGCCATGATCAGAGCAGACCTGCTCTCATGGCTAGCAATCAGTGTACCCATATTAAGGAAGGTAACAAAGATGGACCAGGGGTCAAAAATGGAGGTCTGTGTCGCTAAGTCAACCAACACTTCTATGATCTGATCATGCTCAGAATTTCCTGACCTGCATAGAAAAGTCAAGTATCGGGAAAGGAAGTTTATTCTCCTTAGCTTTTGGTCCCATCCTTGGGTCCATCGTCAGAGGAAAAAAAACATACGAAACACAATGCAATGTTTCATATGGTTTGTTTCTTCCTCTGACAATGGACCCCAAAATGGGTCCAAAAGCTAAAGAGAATAAACTTCCTTTTCCAGTGTTTGAGTTTTCTATGCATAAATGTATTCCTGGGTTACATATTTTTACACTGATTTGTGATTTCCTGAGCTTTTTGCTAGATGCTGCTGCCTATTCAGATAAAACCAGGATATTAAAAGGTCTTCAGAAAGATTCTGAATTGAAAGTCACTGACCCCTGTTATTTATGGTTTTATGACACTGGAGATTTGAAGTTTATGTTATTTTTTTCTGACACTATAATTTAAAACTTTTGAGCAGCAAATAGTGTTTTTGTGATGTTATAATGCCATTTCTCCATTAGAGAGAATACCTTACTCCTTTCCTGGCTCCTGATCTTTAGGCCCTTTAGGAGGAATGTTAACTTGATGACTCTGCATCTCCCTCTTTGGCAATTCAGACCGAGTGAGATGGATGAAATTGAAGCATGTATGTATGAGAGAAAGTATCTTCATTGTGTGTACACAAAACTCAGAAATGGAAATTGAGTTATTTCTTGACAGGCCTAGTGCCCAGGGAATGCTTTATGTCATTGGAGAGTCCCAAATAGTTCTCAAACTGTAGGAAAATTTTGAAGACCAAAAAGAAGGGCTTAGATTTTACATCATATGAGTATCACTAAGATGAGATAGATAGGGTAGAAATGTAATAAACAAACAAAAATAACATAAATCTGGAAGCAAACCCATAAATCATCTGTCAAGTCTTTCCTACAAATTGCAACCTTGCTTAAGACATAAAATCATTTTCTAAATACGTATATATACAAAAACAGATAAATTAACCCATGCTTCCCATGCTTTTGTGGATGGAGATGGCACATTTCCTTTCTGATAAAATTTGATAACAATCCCAATAGGAACTGTTTCAGATTATAGACAAAGGAATTGTGTGTTTGAATGCTTCCCCACGCAAGATTTTTTGAACAAAATCATCATGTAGGTGAGAACAGTAACTTCTGACAGATGGTTACCTTCTATTCTGTAGCAGAGGATTGTACAATGTTGATTACTGATGTTTTCAACTGATTGAGTCTTAAAATAATCGATCACCTAAGGATCTCTTTGCTAGGACTGGGTTTAAATGGCACGCTTGAGCAAATATTTTGGCTCCAGTATCTGATTCCATCAAGATTAGACCTGTGTGATCTATATAAGCTAACTCTGAAGAAGGAGGAGATAATTTTTGCACAAATTTATAAGTGGATCTTGGTTGATTTTTCCATGGACATCTGGAGTGTGAAAGGTCACTGTCGTATATTAAGCAGCCACATCACCACTGGGATGGCTGTTTTCATAGAGAAGGGAAGAAAATCTGGAAAGTGGGCATGTAAAAATCCTTTTTCAATCCAATAGATAATATAACATGTGAGTTGATGGAGTAACCATTTACCTCTTCTGAAGTAATGGTTCTCAAAGGAATGAACTAAATGTAAGGATTTGAAAAATGACAGAATTTTATCCTCTAATGCCATCCTGTTTACAAAGTGCAGCTGCCATATTGCCATTATGCAGAGGGTTTGTGTGTGTGGTTTTTGTTATAAGCTAGCGAATAAGTCTCTTTCCTGTGGCTGGCTGATGCTTTTGGTGGTACAAGAATTTTCTCAACTCTTTTCAATTATTGAGTCTTGCTCTAATGGCCATAATCCATTGTGATATTTCAGTTTAGTGGCTTTCATATAAAGTATTGTGATGCAGAGGTTTTGCTTTTGTGACATTTTCCTGGGATGTTTCCTAACAAATGCTCCCCTGTTCTTTCCCTGAGTTCCCTCTCTTCTGGAAACCAGCATTTGTATTTGAAAACAAAAGGCTGGAAATATTTTGGCTTCCTCACAGATCTGGGGCAGCAGGCTCAAAGTGCTTTCTAGAATTCTTCAAAAATAGTAGTTGAGGTAGGGTGAAATAGTAGTTGAGGTAGGGTGTGTATAGGCACACATCACAGGTAAACACTGAAAATAAAGTTAAATAAAAAGTGTACAGCTGCTTTTCTGCATGTGTGCTAAATGGTTGGGAAAAACTGAATGTAACATCTCATTTTGCTTCAAAATAATATGAAAAAAAGGTTCAAAAGAAAGTGAGATGTTGTAGGCCTTTCAGTGCCATTGGGGACATGTTCAAACCAGTGCTGAAGAAAATGAAATAAAACAGTATTCCTGCCACATGATTATTAAATAGTCTGCACAAATTACCTTGGAACTATGAATAAATAACAGTATGCAATAAATAAAAAAAAGTATGCAATGATCATAACTTCAGTATTTCATTATTATTTTTTTGAAAGTCCCCAACTTCCCCTCCCCCCGTGTGAAAGTCTAAATCTCCCCCCCAAAAACAAAATAGTACCTTGTATCTATGAAGGGTTTGTGTGACAGTGTTTCATCTTCCCAGGGCCCCAGTTGGCTTTCCTAAGTGAATGCAAGAGGTTTAAACCAGTACATTTACGGCAGAAAATTAAGAAACAGCACTTAGGAAAAGGTTCTCCATCTGATAGCCCTCTGGAACGTAATGTTGCCTTGTATAAATGCTGTATCCCAGATTTAAAACCTGGGAATCTCCTGCATTTTTGAGAAGCTGTTTGTTTCTCTTCCTCGAAGGCGTCTGCTCTTGAACCCTTTATTTACAAAATGGCTTTCTCTGGCGTGTCTACCACAGATTTCCATCTTAGCAGCTTCAGCCCTTAACTCATCCATCTTAATTTGTTGATAAGGGACATGCATACCTGTGCTTGTTGGCATTGCGGGGGGTTTGACCTCTAGAAGCTAACTTGTAGGACAGACTTGACAGGCTGGGTTTGCCTTTGGATCTGGAGCGCACATAGAAGCTGCGCCTGGGATCCTGTGCATGCTGATGTTCCTTTTTACCTTTGACTCCTACAGGTCTATCCCAACCCTGATGCTTGATTGTACAAATTCTTGACTGCACACCTTTCCAAAGAGGCTGAGTTACACACTTCCAAAGGAATAATCACACCGGATACTTGGTGTGTAGAAAGTTCTTCAAATATTGCGTGACCTTTCAATTAGAGTGTCTCACAAAGCCATGCTGGGGGCATTTTAATTTATGAGAATTTTAAATCCTCACGTTTCAGTAGTTTGATTTTAAAAAACCTAAATTAAATATACTTTTTTGGTTGCTAAGAGCCATGGAAATATAATGTAATGTTGTTCACTCTAAGCAGGACTAAGGTCTGTATTTCAGATTTTTGGGGTTTACAGTCGTAAGGCCAATTTCTTTCAATGTTTCATTGAGGACTAAGTAGGGATTTGCTTTCCTATTGAAGCCTGCAGGACTGTTACGCATTTTCAATTCTGATGGGAAAGCGAAAGGATGGACCTTCGTTTTCTAAGCAGTCGTACTTGACAAGAATTCAGCCCCTTCAAGTGACTAGAAAAATGAAAAATGGGTACTTTCTTTTTTTACTGGCCTAGGAGCAGTAGAGAATCGGAGGAATTTACCAGATGGGTTCCATGGTATAAATCAGACCTGGCCATTTTATGGCCCATGGGCTGCATCCGGTCCTTTGGCTGTCCCTGTCTGGTCACGTGAGGACTCTGGCAGGTGGAGGGCCAGCTGGCCAGGGGCTGCCTGACCAGGACAGGCTGCTGCAGAGCACCTGCAGTGAGACACGCCAGCTGGCTGGGCGAGGGCCGGGCCCAGCTGCTCCCACAGATTTCTTCTTACCTTCCCTCTTTCTTTTCCTTCCTTCCTTCTTTCCTTCCCTCTTTCTTTTCCTCCCTCCCTTCCTCTTTTTCTTTCTTTCTTCCCTCCTCTTTTTCTCCCTCCCTCCCTCAGAATTAAATTCAGCCTATTGGTTCGGCCCTCCACAACAGTCCCAATTTCTCACGCAGCCCCTTGGGAGGATTAATTGCCCAACCCTGGTATGAATGAAGGTCAGGCTCCTGCTACAGCCAAGTGCGCTTCAGCTTCACTTCCAGCTGTTTTCACGCAAGAGAGATAAGCGGCTAAATGCTCCAGCATAAATACGAGGCTGACATCTCCCTCCTTAAACAAAAGTTTCCCTGCAGCATTCCAGGTTTTTCTGAAGTTTTAGAGCACTTTTTAAACGCACTCTACGAAGAGCGCCTTGCTGCAGTCCAAATAAGATGCCAATCGCAGGAGCCCAGAGGGGACGCAAATAAGGCAGGTGTTTCCACGGCGTGGTCCGACGCCTCGCAGATAGCCCATTTGGCACTCCAGCCTTGGGCGTGCAAATGCAGACTTCTCTTCACCGCTAAAGCCCAGCATCCAGGTGCAGGACTGAATCTGACAGACCATCCAAGCTGTGAACCTCTAAGGAGAATGAAATCATTAAACTGGGCTTCTGGCCAACAGTCTGGTTGGCAACAGATCTGATCTACATTTGTGCAAAATCCGTAGTGGTGTGTTTTGTTCCATGAAAACAATTTGTTCCCTTTTAGTGTGCAAAGTTGCACATTTCCTCTATCTTTCTTTGTTTTAGGATTGCCAGTTGGGGAAGAAGATGTGCTTCTAACATAGTTTTTAGCCCAGATGGTGGTTCATCCTTCCTTTATGTAATAATCATGGTTCCAATTTATTTTTGGTGACTCCAGAAAAGTATTTGTCAAAAAGGGATTTAACTGATGACTGAAAGATGAGGTAATATCATTATCCAAATCTTTCCCTTGTGTTCTTTGTCATTTTAGCTATGCTGTTGAAGTGCAAATGTTTCGTAGAGAGAGAATAAGCAGATGCAGTGATTAACTGAAGTTCTTATACTTTTGTAGCTTGTCGTTTTTTTTTAAATCAAGCTTTATTTCAAACAGCCTATAGAATTTTGTTCTCCTAAAATCTGCACTTACGTACACTGAAATGTATATTTGATGATTTGATTTATCCAGATAGACAAGTATCAATGAGGTTTTTCATTAATTTTTCCTCCTCTACTTTAAGGATCTTTCAAGAACTGACTACTAAGAACTGCTTGGCACAATTAGAGGAAACCACATGATAGGAAAAGAAAAGCTATCTAATTTCTTAGTGAACTCACCAAAATAATTTGTTTTCATTTTAGGAAGATGCAGTGTTTATGGTTATTTCTTCCTGTCAGAGCAGTGCAGAAGATGGACTCGAGTTTAAAGCTGCATTTATTTGCAAAGGACATTTTGAGTCTGTAGAATTAGATGCATTAGTAGGTCACATGTAAGGTAACAAATGCGCTTGTGATGCAGAAAGACTGTGAGCTTTCCTTGTCTTGCCTTCAAGCTCCAATGTAGGAGGGCAATCATGTAATTTATGTTTAAGAAGCTTTTCATCTGGCTTGCAGTATTTCAGATTCACTCTTCAAAAACACTTTGACCAGTTTTGAGCATGCTAGCTAGGGAATTCTAGGAACTGAAGTCCCCACCTCTTAAAGTTGCCTTGCTTGAAAAACATCCTCAAGAGCACTTAAAGTTCATCTCAGGGGGACAAGAATGTTTTAGCACAGTGATGCAAGATGACCATATGAAAGTTTGAGCCTACAACCACAAAGAGTTGTTACTAAATTGTACTTTCAGATCACAATGCAGGGGTCCAGATGGTTGTGGCTGCTATCTTGCCTTTTTTGACATTCCCCCACCCCACAAAAACAGGCAATTTTGAACGTAGTGATGAATGGCCCTTTTTGTGACCTGAGAAGCAACACTAGTGACATATGATATCAATGGAGTGGATGGAGCTGAAAGTTTCTTGTGGGGAGGTAAGGGTTGAAATGGGTCCTTCACAACCATAGGAACATTTAAGTACCCACTAAATCCTTTAAAATTTTGAATACTCTCCTTATTCTCCCTGTTTCTGAGGGTATAAAGGAAGAAATATATCTTTTAAGCTATGATGGACATTTTTTCACCCCTTAAAATATACATATATGCACAGAGACACCGATATATACTTATAGCGAAAGAGATATAGAAATGTATAGATATTGATAAGGATATAATCCTTTTGCTTTCTAGTATGCAGCAGATCTTGCTTCCTGGTTGATAGTCAAGGACTATTTATCAGGGTTGGGCAGGGATAGGAAGTAACAAAATAAGACCTTGTAACAAGGCAGAGCAACTCCTATGTTGTCTACAGAGGGTGAAAGCCGAAGGAAGCTGTAAGCCAAGATTGTGTCTGTCTTCCTTTCTTTCCCATTAATCATTTTCTGGCACCTCCCTTGCAACATGGATTTTCTCTTGTTGGTGTCTAGTCAGCTGCTACATTCAGATGATATTTGCTAGATGGTAGCTCGCTAGATGCCACAGAAGTCAGGCCATTGAGCCAAAGAAAGAAACAGAACCCCCAAACAGTGGCTTAGATATCTGGTAAACCTTCAGGAGGCCAACCTGATTATGTTACACAGGCTTTATGTAAACACTATCTCTGTACACTTGCATATGACACATTGGATCATAGAGAGCATTTTAATTGTTTCCTTAGATAAAAATTTGAAACAGGTCACAGTGAATGGCAGCCATTGGCCAATTCTGGTTTAGCTCAAAAATCAGCTGGATTGCACCTGAAAAGGACTTGGATGGGAGAGCAGAAGAAAATTCCAGAAGGAGAAGGAGGGGGTGAAGGACTTTTGTATTGTTCTCAAGAAAACAATATGGATGTGTCCCTGCAGTCTTTAGGGGATGGGTTTGATTCAAGGGAGACTTTACCAGAAGCCACAAAGCCAGGTTGTTCCTGGAAGCTGCTATGAATGAGACCACCTTTCTTGCACAAAAGATTGTTGTGTATTTTATCTCTGACTTGTTTTCCTACAGACACATGGTATATGCTTGCTTTGGCACTTTTATATATTACATTTATTAAATGAATAGCCATCCACCTCAACAACAATCATGAAATACTGGTAACTGAAGACAAGCCAACTCCAGTCATGAAAAGCACAAAATCACATTGATGGGTTCACCAAACCTCCAGGTTCTCAAGGACTTACTAGGAATACCAGAAAGGTGGGGGCTCCATGAATCCTCAGGGGCATGGTGTTTGGGAGGGTTGGTGCTGCAGCAGAGGAGGCCTGCTTCGAGGGGTCTTTCTACATGGCATTGTTTTAATACACAGGATCCACAGCATACTTATCCTGTTGGATCCAATGGGACAGACAGAAAAGAGTAAGATTGTCCCATAGACCGTCTTGGCAGTGGTAATGAGAGTTTTCACAATGTGATTGTGGGTGGTTGGTGCAACTGGCAATCAATGATTCTTGCATTTCACAGAATGATTTGCAACTTTCTAAGCCCCTTTCTTTCCTTCTAGTTGTCTTGTATTTTCCAAAGTGAGTTTTGTTCAATCAATGAATGGGATAATTGCGAAAATGAACTCTTGACTTCTCTGATCTTTAAGCTCTTCTCCCTCTAGATCTCATTATGTCTGGAAAACTTTGCTAACCTAGAAGCAAAATTCAATTCAATTCCATCTTATTCTGGAAATCATTTTATGTCCCTTTTATTATATCTCCCAGAAGGTCTGCTATTCTCATTTATTTTTAAAAGCAGTAAGCCCAGAAATTTTATAAAGAAGGAAGAGTGAACTGAAGTAACATCAAAAATATATTTCTTTGTAAAGAAATCCTGGGTCCATGTTTTAAAAATAACATATTAAAGAAGATGCTGAATATCCAAAAGAAGAACTTCCAGAAGAATCAGACTAGATGAATCTTGTGGTCCCTTTCAGCTTTGTAATTCCATCATTTTATGAATATGGAAAGTTGCTCGTGGGTGTCTGTCCTTCGGTGTCCAGCCTAGTCTTGGAGGGGGTCAATTTCTAGTCTCTCTCTGTACCTCTGCCTTTGCAAGAAATGTTTTTAACATTCTCTCATTCTCATCTCTGTCCAGTCCAGCCTTATGATGAAGTATGTTGGGATAGTCCACTTGGACAGCAAGCTTTGAGCCCTCAATGGACTTCCAAAATTGTATCATGGACAGGGAAAGGGGAAACCAGTTGCATGATTTGCCTCTAACTTTCAAGTATAGGTCCAGGTTGGCTTTCAAATAAATATGGACTTTTAGCTGTACTAACTTTAGGATTTTGGTCTGTCAGATGTGGGATTGCAAACTTTAACAGAAGATTTTCCATCTCTGTTTTAAAGAAGAATATAATTGAGAAGAGACTGGGGGGAAAAGATCTAAGAGTATTTCTCTTAAATAACAAATTGCATGGAGTAGAATTTTCTTTACGAAGGACTAGGTGGTCAGTTCTTTAGAAGCACCTCTAGAGATCTCAACCACTGCATAAGGCTATAGTGTGAGTAGAAGTGAATTAATTTTATTTATTTATGTATGTATTAAATTTATATGCCACCAGATTAAAAAACAACTCTTGGTGGATCATAATAAAAAAACCCTTGTTTGGGGTGCAGTATTGTGCAAAATGGAGAAATCTAGATCTAGGATATGACATGTTTCTTCAGAATTCTTTTATTTTTCCTCTGAGAATGGCCCAATCTGGAATAGACCATGTTTGAAACTTTCTCCTTCTGAACTTTTATAATTTTTTATAAATTTCTTTCATAAATTTCAAACCACCCTCAGAATGCTCAGATCAGCCTGTTCAAAAGGGAAAATGAAATGTTTAGGAAGAGAAGCAGAATATTTTGCAGTTAGGTCAGTTTCTTTTACAGATTGTATTATCAACACAATCAATTTAGATTTTGAAAGTAACTATGTGGTCTATTGGGAATATTCTCTTGGTAATATAGGATAAAAATTAAACTGCCCCCTCCCTAAGGAATTCTGAGTCATTGGTTCCACTGATATTATTGTTGGGACTGAGGAAAGAAAAATACATTAAATCAGAATCTGCTTTTTTGGTAACTTGATCTTGAATTTAGGAACAACAAAGGAGCAAACTTGGCAACCATAAACAGTTTTGATGCTGTCTTTGTGTCATAATCTGAAAGTGAGAGGACATTGTTTCTTCTCTTGACCATCAAGAAGTTGAACCTCCAGATTATGGAAAACTTTACCTCTTCTCCTCGTAATTATTTGTTAGGCATTATTTTGTTTGGTGCATGGATAAAGGGGTGGCTTGCATTAATTGTTGGGAAGGGGAGACACTGTCTTTTTAAGGGAATCAACATGCAAAATATCACTTTGAAAGCTCAAAATCTCATAAACCTATGCCAGAAATATTCAGCAGTTCACGATTCACGTCTGCTTTGCTTCAAAGGAAGAGCAACATACCTGAATCGTTAAGTTTCGTTTTCATTTTTATTAGACCAGTGTTGGTCTGATGTGGCTTGCTAAGGTGTGCTTCCTTTCGCAGCACTGTATTCTAATGTCTCCCTATCTGTTAGGGCTCGATTGCAAAACCCAGAATGGCCCAATCAGGTTGTAATCTATCCTATCTGATTTCACTCTTAGAATGAATGGGGAGTGCTGATTTCACTCTTAGATCTGTATTTCTCAGTCTTGGCAACTTCAGAATATCTGGACTTCAGAATTCTCAGAATTCCCCAACCTCTTAGATTGTTGCTTTGCAAATGGAAATAAAGACTAACAAGTCCTGGTTTCCCTATCCTGTTTTAATTAAAATAATATCCGGGCTTCTCTCTCACTGGAACTTCTGTGTTGAATTTTTGAGTGCTACTCCTATGAATTTGATTTTTCAGTTGCATTGATAAAATAAGGTGGTTTTAATTTGATTTTATTATCTCGATGAAGAAACTGTTGCCAACTGAAATTGGTTTTTATCTAATTAGGATGTTGGTTGAGTATGAGTTGGAGAGTTGATTTGAAAGCCTCCAGCTGCTCATCCTATTTTTTCCCTTTTTCCTCCATATCAACTGATTTCCAGTCCTATTTCTTTCCTTCCCCAGCGAGGCCCTTAAATCTGCCTGCTAGAAGCAAGACTTGGTTTTCTATTGAAAGGTAGTAATAAATGGAATTTGGTACCGAGGAAGTGCTATGAAGTCTAAAAGAGGTTCACATTTGCTAGCTGATAAATCCCTGTTGCTTTAAAGATTTGTGCTGCTCCCTCAGTTCTCCCTTGTCAGAAGATTTTGTATATTGACTGAACTCAGCAGCAGCTGCCTGAGAGGGAGCCAAGGCTATCTGCCAAGGTTTCCTTGTATTGATAGAGGTCTTTAGAAGAGGTGACATCTGAGAGGGAAGAAATGAAGAGGAAATGGGAGAATAAAACACATCTGTGTTATCACAGTGAGATGGGAATGCCAACTGCCTGGGGTCCTTTAGCCCCTTCTTTTCTTCAGTTGGGTTTCTTTATTGAGAAAAATTGCAGGGCAAAAAGTTGAGAGATGTAATCTCTTCCACCTCCTTCATAAATACATTGGAGCCTCAAGCATGGCATGAAGATTGGATTCTCTCTGATGAAGGTTGAAAGATAAACTCCCTTGGAGTTTTGAGTTTTTGTCAAGCCATGATCTTGGGCCAGTCTAGAGGTGTCGTGCTACTTACCATTGACAGAGGTTGGTGATATAGACCTCTGTTTCCTTATGAATCTGAAGAAGCCTAACAGCTGAGCCCAATCGTTTATGGGGATTGCAGTTCTAAACTCTGGTATCTGTCAACTCTTCAAATCTGTATTGCCACTCCAAAAGAGTCTCCTAAATCCCCACTCAGGCACATTTCCACAGTCACCAGCTGTCTGCAGATCAATCTAGGAAGCATCAGCTAATCTTGAAAGGGGGTTGAAATAGCATTGTCCATTACTGCTGGAACTTGTGACTGATCACCACTGTCTCTTGGTGAGCCTTGAGTGGGCAAAATAGAGTCATCTCATTGCCTGTTAGCACCCACAGTTGTGCTTTCGCTTTGCTATTGAGTGAAAAGCAAGAGGGGCTAATGTCACAACAGCATCGTGCTGCCTTAAAAGCTTAATTTTAACATTGTAAAGTGTGGCATTTGTTGTTGTTTCATGTGATTCTTGATTGTGCGTGTATGATTGGCTTTGTAGTTCTCTGAGGAAGGGCTCTAGGAAGAATCGGAAAGCTAAGGAAAATAAAAATGCTGTCACCTGGAGTGCGATTTATGGACTTTGCAGCAAGAAACTTGGATATTTGCGAACATTAGAAAGCAAAAACTTTTGAAAATGGGTGTTCTACAGCATTCTGTGTTTTGCCTAACATTTGTCTTAGGTATTCCTTAGGCTGGCTTTTGATAATCTCATTTTAATTTATCTTTTTGGCTGTTTTTCTGGACTGGCTGAGGTCACTGCTAATGGAAATCATTTGCATAGCATCTTACTTTAGAGAAAAGCTCATTCAAATTCAGGATAGGCTCTCTGTGCCATTGACATTCAGGCAGCTGAGCTCTGGACTGCATTCCCTAGCTTGGTAAATACGGAAGGAAAATCTGATGGTGTCGTAATACTTAGACTTATTTCATGCTGTACTTGCAGAGATTTCTGGTTTTCTAGAAGGCTGAAAGAGATCCAAAAAAGAAGTAACGTTTCTCAGCTTGGAAAGGACCTTTAAAAGGCAATTTACATTATGTTGGAAATATGTTGGATTTCCCCCCCCACAAAAACAGTTTGTTTCCAGAATTTGTGGAAAGCTTGGTAGCATTCTTCCTTTGGTGCATCTTGTAGCTTTCTTCCTGATGCCCCCACCTAACCCCAGTAGGAAAGAAAGTCTGAGCATTCACAATGATCCCTTTTAAAAATTAGGAGCCACCATGACATTCCTTCTAAATGCTGTTGAGGTTCAAATGCAAATAATTTGAAAAATAATAAATATCATCTTTTTGGCCCCTGATGGTTATGTCGTTCCAGATACCAATGACTACTCTGACTTTTTAAGATCATTAAATGTTTCCCAATTACAATGACCCTTCCCACCTGGTCAGGCAAGAAGGACATGTGACAGACTCCATTGGTTAAAGAATTCTGACTGGCTGGGTCTAGGAGGAAAGCCTTCTCTGCTGTTGCCCACACCCCATGGAATGCCTTGCCTCCTAAGGTGAAGTTGGTCCCACCCCATTGGTTTTCTGGAAGATCATTAAGACCTGGATTTCTCAACTGGCCTGAGGATCCAAGATGGCACACAACCTGGGGGTGGTTGGTGGCTTGAGGATGCTCTCTCCATCTTTTTAACTCTGTTGCTTTTTGTCAGGATTTTGTAGTTTTATTTGTAAACACTCATAATTACTTGGACAATGAGATGAGTGGTATATAAATTTGATAAATAGATAGAGAAGGATGGATAGGTAGATAGATAGATATGGATGGATGGATTTAAACTTATCTGAAGTTATAGTAGGTATAGTATATACCTATACTATAAGTTATAGTAGAAACATGACCTTGGTTGATATTGGAAATTAAGTGGGAGTAACCTGATAAAACCTGGCTGGGAGACTGACTAGGCTGTAAGCTAAATGTGGAAACTGGAAACGGAAAGAAAGCAATGGCCAATTGCTATAATACTGTTGCCAAGAAAATGTCACGGACACTTTCCACCCCATAGTTAAGAGGAACTGAATTTGAATTTGAACTGGCTCTAAAGATGTAAACCTCTAGAGAAACAAATTTGGAAAATGAGGAACAATAATGTGATTGTTAGTTATTCTGTATTTCTCTAAGTTAACATTGGATATGGATTTCTTGCTTAAAACAAAAAACAGTTTCTCATTTGAAGCTTGATGAGGGTCTCCCCAGTCTTCCTCTCTCAAGGGTTTCCCTTCCACAACCTCACCCCATGTGAATTTTGCTCATTTCCCTCATCCCTCAACCCATTGCCCCATCCCCTGCAAACAAAGGCTGAAACATATTTTACCGAGCGGGGTACCAAGTCATCCGAAAGACACTTTGTAAAACCATCAAGGAAGAAACAAAATATTGGTGAGGATAGAATCCAGATGATAAATTGGGAAGTGTATCGTGGACCTCCTGGGTCAGATATTGCAGGGATGAAGCACTCCACTAGATTGACCTTTTCTTAGTCACCGCGTAGAAAATATTCTGCTCAGCAGTTCCAACTCTGCTCAACCATAGCCAGCACTTCCAATAACCGTGCTGGCTAAGTGGATTGAGTGTTTTTGTCCAACATGACCGGAGGCGGGAAAATTGGTATGCTGTCAGTGCAAGCCTTCCTGAAGTTTATCTTAGCTGCAACAAAAAGAAAGGATATTCTTAATTTTAATGCTTTTGGATTTATGCTTTTACAGTACTGTAAGCCTCCCAGCGTCACTGTGGACAGAGAGACGGCTGACATATAAATTTAGCAGGCAAATAAATAAATTAATAAATAAATATTCTTGCTGAGAAATGAAATCAAACGCATTAAAACTCTGCGCCGCCATCCGACCGTGCTCTTTCTCAGGGCAGCTTACAGAGAGGTGCAGTTGATAGTCTTCTGAATGGAAGCATGAAAAGAAAGAAATCACCTCGAACTCTTCAAAAAAAAAAAACTCTGGATGTGGCGGAGAAGGTGAAGTGACAGAGATTCTGGGTAATGGAGAGCTATTTATCTCGTTTTGTGGCAATAAAGCGAAGGCGAGATTGCTCCCAGCACAGAGGGAGAATCCTAGAAGGTGAACATCTCACGTTTCGCTGCCTCCGAATGGGTTCAGCCCTCGTACTGAGTGGGAATAGGATTGGAAGCCCGATGAGGGGCTTAGCCTGGCATGTGAAGGTTTCTGGGGGGCATTTAAGGGTCTGCCCTTTGGAGGATAACCTTTCCAAACAACGCTTTCTATTTTGGAAGGTACGTCTATGATTTCGTCTCTCGGGAGACTGGGGGACAAACTCTCATTTCCTCCCCTATGATATTCTGGAAAGAGGTCAAGGCTGCTATTTTTCGTTAGATGTTCGGAGAATACTTCAATACGGCTGTTGATAGCTAATCAGACCTTGTTGTTTATGGTTTAATGCTTGCTGATTATTTATTCTGTTTCTATGTTTTTGCAGTTAATTGTGTTTTTGGATTTTAGAGTTATGATGCCTTGATTATATGTTTGTGGTTGTCAGCTGCCCAGAATCTACTGAAATAGCATACTAATAATGTAAAATAAAAATAAATTTTAATAAATAAATTTTTAAATAAATTTTACCTGATATGCAAGCCCCATTATGGTAGGCTCATGGTGAAAAGGCCATTACACAGCCACCAGGGTTTCAGTTGGATACAATGGTTGGGAGAAGACACTCTAAACTGTTTGGGTTTTTTGTATTATATACTTTAATGAAATGCGTCAGATTCATGAAAGTACAAAAGAAATTAACTAAGCTTGGCAAATTGTGCAAATGTAGCTGCTGGATCTTGGCTTGGTCTAGTAATTGTGTTATCCCGTATCTTTGTATCTTTGATTGTGGATGTTTGTGTAGGGGAAATGTGTATATGAGATTGTATATATGAGATTATGATACGTATTTTTATTCCTAAGAGGAATCAGGTTTCTGGTGAATGCTTCACAATAATCCACTTAATAATCCACTTCACAATAATCAATGTAATTGATTTAATCTTCAATCTGATTCATTTCTGATTAACTTCACATGGAATTATTTTTAATGAAGGACAAAGACACTTCTACAAATGTTCTTCATTTCTGTAACATTTACATACCCATCCATCCATCCACATGCATACAGACAAATGCTATATTTTTACCCGATTTTTCTTTATAAAAAAGAATTTTTAAATTTCTATGGAACGGATAAATTTAGCATATGAAAGGTGTTTCTAGTGGTCCAGCAATAGTAAAGTTTTTTTTTTCATGTTTCTAAGAAGTCTGAATCCTGATCACAGGTTATGGAGTGACTATTACCTTGATTGGGTACCAAGAGAATTCAGGAATCGTGCAGTTTGCACAGTATAATGACAGGCTACTTTCAGTTTTACTAATTTTATCAGCTTACCTGATCCTATTCAGTGGCTTATTGTGAAGCATTCACCAGAAACCCGATTCCTCTTAGGAATAAAAATGTGTGTCATAATATACGATACACTGGATGTAACCTTTTCACCAGAGCAAAGAAGCATTATTTCCAAGCAATTTTGCCATTGTTTTGGATAAGCCAAGTGTTAATTTATTCACTTTAAATTTCCATGGGTCTGGCTGCAAAGATGCAGATGACCATTAGATGGCAGCGACGTGACAGTCAAGGCTGCTCCCGAGTGGCCCTCTAGACTTGGGCCATAAAATTGGGTAGCCTCAATGTAGCCAAATTTGGGGGAAGCTGCTTATGTGGCTCTCATTTTAAGGTCAAATTGGTGTATTAACTTGTTTGGTACAACATAAATAGGAGAAGACAGCCTCAGAGAGAAATTGAATTTGGTTGTTACTTGGCTGTTTTGTTTTGGATTATGGGAAACAAAAACAATTCTAATGGAATGGATGAAGTTTGAGTATACTTCCTTAGCCCCAATTAGTGGCCTAGTTTATCCCTAGTACTATCTTTTGGCGGATATCGTATCATATGTGAATTCAATTAGATGAAGATTTATGCCGAGATTGATCAATTAGCAGTGATAAGTTAAACAAACCAGGATTTCACAAATTATGGCTTTGTGCAATAGGTGAACCCCATTGATGTTTGCCCCAAAATTGCAGTAAAATTTTTTGATTTTTTCCCCATACAATAGTTGCTTGAGCCAACAGACATCCCTGCTGAAAAGAATTTCATGCATTTTACCACTGTGTTGTTGTTCAGTCAACAAAGTTGCATGAAACTCATCTTTGCATGAAACCTTCCCTGGATATCTCTAATTTTCTTGAAGAGCTCTCTAGTCTTTCCCAGTCCATTGTTTTCTTCTATTTCT
Source organism: Acrochordus granulatus (assembly GCA_032468055.1). Classification (NCBI taxonomy): domain Eukaryota; kingdom Metazoa; phylum Chordata; class Lepidosauria; order Squamata; family Acrochordidae; genus Acrochordus; species Acrochordus granulatus. The sequence continues at coordinate 40,241 of JANHZU010004682.1, forward strand.
TTGCACTGCTCATTTAAGAAGGCCTTCTTATCTCTCCTTG
>JANHZU010004682.1:46799-64485 GCA_032468055.1 Acrochordus granulatus
AACCGCTTGTGCAGAGGTTGTTTGGTTTCTCCAATGTACTGTTCATTACAGTCCTCACTGCAGTGGATGGAGCACACTGTGTGACATTTTGTAGATGGAAATGGAGTCAAACTGGTTTCATTCCAGTTCTGATCAGAAGCACCCTTGCTTCCAGATACAGTATCTTGTTCATTACGTATCATTGAAAATCATTCTGGTTGAATTTGCTGAACACTGAAAAATTTTGTTTGCTCCTGATTAAGAAACAAGAAGTTCTTTCTGGACAGGTACACCTAATCAGTTCAGTAATCTACACTATGTTATCACAGTTCCTGCTGTTCCTAATGGAAATAAATTAATCTTACAGCCCAGGACAGATGAAAAAGTACTTAAGGCAATCTTTTCAAATATGAGAACCATGTATCTATGGAAATGAAGAAGATTTTAGCACCACAATGACACAGGCAGCACTTTTCCCCTCCAGAAATGAAGTTAAACTTTGAGAATCTTGGCAGAAATTGCCAGGGATATGCTCTGCCCTTTGCCCATTTAGGAGGATCATAATTTAAGGAGAGAAATAGTTTCTGCTTCCATGGAAATCTGGGCTGAGAATGTGTGATTAGTTCCTTGTGTGTGGCTTATGCTTTGCCCATTTTTGATTTAATGCCTGCCAACGAGCTACCACAATGGGCCACCGCATTCTGCTAGTATTTCATAACCAGCACATTTTTTTTATTCCAAAATCAGAACAAAACAAACAGAAAACAAACAAAACCCCCAAATCCTTTGCATGGAGGAATTGGTTTAATGTTACAAACATAATCCTTTGGAAGCACACTGCTTCCTGTTTGATATCATTTTGCTTAAAATCTGTCATGCATTGTGTCTTTTTTTCCCAGTCAGTCAACACAAAATGTCATTTATGATTATCAGTCCAGCTAGATGCAGATGCTGAGGGCTTGCTGTTCAGAGCGCTCGATACCATTCGTTATCATTTAGTCAAGGATCTGACTTCTTGACCATCTGGTCTGCAAAATGTGATCTGGACCAAGCTGACTGCATTGCAACAGGATGGAGCAAGCAAGTCAGTCCTACCAAGATGTGGTGGAGACCGGACTGGATCGTGTAGCTGGGTAGAGTTGGGCAAAGGGCAGAATACAAGAGAGTGCTTTGGTGCTCATTTGCCTTTGTAAATTACTGTTTTCTATCCTGCTGTTTAGGACAGGTTCTGACAACAAATCCTGCAGAAGGAATCCAGCAATGGAATTAATTATTTGTGTCTGTCTGATTTCCTTCAGAGGTATTGACCATGTTGGTAGGAAATCTGGAAACTGCAAGCCTAACCCATGTAGGGGGGATACACAAGCTGTGTAATGATCAGTTTCTGCAGTCCTGCTAAGACAAAAGTTATTTCCAGCTCTGTCCTCTATGAGAAATCAAGAGGGTGCTTAAATAAGTAATATCTTGAGTGCAGCCTCTGCTGCCTTTGTAAATGTCAGCCCTTCGAGGTAGGCGAGGTCAGGAAACAGACTCCAGAAAAAAAAAATTGGGCCTCTACCTTATTGATATAGATTATCTTCCAGTCCCTCCTCTTACACCCAAGAGGATCAAAGTGGTTTGTATTTTTCTTCCCTTCATCTTTAATTTAATGTATGTTTTTAATGTATGGATTTAATGTATGTTTTGCTGATGGTCTCCACTTAATCTTCTCCAAGGTATCTCTGTGGTTCTTTACAGTAAGTGGTAGAAATGCGGAAGATTTTAAAGAGTTTTTCATATCACACAACAGGAAGGAGTTGTCTCTACTAGTGGCACAGGTCAAAGTACTCCTCAAAGTTTTCTGGGGTGAGATGCTGTTATCTCAAGATGATATAAATTCAAGATGAATAATTCTTCTCCCTATTCAAAACCCTTGCCAGGTGGCAAGAGGTTGATCTCTAGGCCTGACCAGATAAAGAGCTAGAAATATGACTTATTTCCACTGCGAAGGGAGGCTGTACAGCAGGGAGGGCCATCATGCATAGCTGATGGCCACTGTAGGTGTGAGAAAAGACAACAGCACATACCTGTTGTGCATTCCTGGAAGTTCAAGGCATTTTTCTGTTGGTGGCTAATATACAATACATACCTCATTTTCAAAAGCTTCAAAATGAAATTGATGGAACACGAGCCATTTTTTCCCAGAAAAATTCTAAAAAACTTGGAGATATACCCAAAACAGGGTAGGCCTACATTGTCCAAAACCAGATTGCTTGGCAGGAATACACTAGGTTCATAAATAAATAAATAGATGAGCCATCACGGGCAGCATATTTCACAGATAACTACTGAGAATTCAAACACAAAAATAGGATAATGTTACATTATGTTGATGTAGGAGCACCCAGTGTTTTTTTTAACACATTCGGTGATTGTAAAGCAGCATTGTTTCCCGGTGTGAAACACACTTTCTTCTCCATTTTCTTCCAAGCTTAAGCAGGGTTTCTTTTTTATTTTTTATTTATTTTTGAAATGGATAGCATCCCTTACTCATATTTTAACAAATATGTTAAACTCCAGTGGGAGTTAAACTCCAGTGGGACTGGAGGATTGCACAAGTTTTAGCTTGTGCCTTTAGTATAAGAGTTCCCCTATAAATACTGCTCTTTATTTCTTGCACTGTGTTTATTTTTGTTTTTGTTCATGCTTTTTACAGCTGTTAAAAAACAAGAAGGTTTGAAACAATACCCTTTTTATTTTGAATAAGTTCAATAAATAGCAAAAAATGGCAGTGGATTTAATGAACTTCCAAATGATTTCAATGGATGGTTAGTTCCCAAACTGGTAAAGATTCAGGGAAACATTGCATAAACCACTAGCTTTAAGTTTCTGCATTGTGAAGAGACCCGTCTCCTTGCTGGTTCATTCTTTTAATAAATCTTTTTAAAGAGAACTCTTTGAGAAACTTGCTGGAAAAGAATTATTTTCAGTTTTAGGGGGATTGCCTGACAAGGACAGATGGCAATTGCTGGATATGAATGTATGAGAGGCTGGAAGTGGCAGTCACAACCTTCCCCTATGTCTCTGGTGGTTTAAACAGCTAATGGAAATAAAAGTTTGGTAATTTACACTCAATGCCATTTTATTATAAATACTGAGCTTCAAATAGTATAGGTATTGAACAGAATGAACAGATATGTAGGTAATGAACAGAATGCTATTCTGAGAGGGCACATACATTTTTAAATTTAATTTAAATTTAACTTAATTATAAATGAAAAATAACTTTCAATACCAATTCTTTTTAAAATACCTGATGCTTTTTCTGCTTCCCTGAAATTGATTTAGGCACGTCACAAAATATGACAGCTAAAAATAGAAGAGACCATTTCTCTCTCTCTACCTCCAAATTATTTAATTATGTTGTTAATTTGGCTGTCCAGCTTTCTTCTGTGATTTGTTTTCAGTTTAATATGGAAGAGTTCTAGAAATAATTTGAAAGTAGTTCATGGGGTAGGTTCACTTCCTTTTATTCTTTTCATCCAATTCATCCAGTATATATTCATCCAACTTATATTTAGAAAACAGGAGTGACATGTTTGGAGGGTTAAAAATTATGAATGAAAACATCACCAAAAAGCAGAATATGGAAGTGCACGGTGTATTTGAATAACTGTACTTATGATTGAAAGGAAGAAAGAAGAGAACAAAGTAATGCAATTTTCCTACACATATAAAATGGGTTCCATCAAGTTGGGAAATCAAAATCAGAAGTATATAAATAGTGATATGGACCATGTTTTGAATTTCAAGCTTGGAACGACTATTTTGAATTCAGAATGCTTGTCTTTTATCCAAAATCTAAAAATTTAAGTAGTGCTTAAAAGTTTATGAACCTTTTTGATTCTTAAATATTTTGCATAAATATGACCAAAAGCATGATCTGTTCTCCAGACAAACCCTAAAATTGGTTAAAGAGAACCTAGTTAAACAAATGAGTCAGCAACATTATTTATTTATTGATTGAGGAAAATCACCCAAAGTTACATATTTGAGAGCAGATCATGTTCTAGGACATCTTGATGCAGAAATATTGAACGTTCAAAGAAGCTCTCAAACTTTTAAGCACCACTGTAGATATTTTAGATGATGTTTTATAATTGTAGATTGCTCTTTTATTTTTTACTAGAGTTGCAATCCTCTGCATCCTCAGAATACGTAAACTACCTAGTCATATGGAGATGTGATTTTGTACATTGGGATCTACAGTATGGGATTAGTTGATCTACATAATGTGAAAGACTTCTGGTAGAAGCCATGATATTATATGTAGAATGATGTCATTTGATAGGTAACATCAGGATATGCAAAGGCCAACCTAGCTTCCCTTGAAGAAGCTCATAGATTGGGTCGGAGTAAAGCTTATCAGTTCAGTCTCTCCACCATATGGAATACATTAAAATAGCTGTCTCGGACAGAGGAAACAGGTTTTAAAGAATTTGTGCCATCCAGTTTCAACAATCATCCTTTTAGCCATGTAGACCCACCGCAGCTTCTTCCTCAAGTTCTCTGGATCTGAGATCTCAAGATCTCAGCACACATCTCTGGTCTGCAATCTGGACATCTGCCATTGCTCACCCTTCTTACACCTTAAAGCAGTCTATCTAGAAATATTGCCAGGGAGCCCCTTTAGGGAAAATCACAGACTATAGTAACTACGAAACAGATAATTATTGGTGTTACATTGCATCCTGTAAATCCAGGCCATCACAATGGTCAATTACAAGCCCTGCAAGACATGTCTGTGAAGTAGTAATTTTAAGGCAGAGCGAATGAAGAGAGGAGATGTTTGTTGCTCAAATAATTTAATCACTTTAAAAAAAGTGTCCAGTAGCTCAGCCTATCTTCATCATGGAAGGAAACTGGACAAAGGCAAGATCAGATGAGAAATAGCTTTTGTCAAGTGCTTTTCTTTTCTCCCCAATCCAAAAAAATCTAGCAGAAAGCGTTTGTGGGTTTGTTTTCAGTTGAACAATTTTGTCAGTGTTTGACAAATAGACTTGATGTAGCATGAAGTGGCCAGTTAGAGAAAAAGAAAAACCCTTTATCACTTGTTTCTGCTGATCATATAAATTGGTCCCTGGAGGGGAGGAGCTATGAGTTGAAAAGTCTCAGTAGAAAATCTCATTTCTTTAAAATTTACTCAGATGGCCTTGGATGAGGAGAGATATTTCAGTCTTTTCTCTGAAAAAGGCCAGTTTCTCTGGCCCCATGATGACTAAGGTCTCCTGGACAAAATTCCAGGTTTAATGTTCGAGGTGGTTTCATATCTGATATAATGTCAAGCAGTGAAAACAATGGACAGGCTGCTCAGTTCAGCTAGAAATGTAGGTAGGTAGAGTTTAATATTTATTTATTTATTAAACATCAGTAAAAATAAAAATAGTTAATTAACAAAAGGTGATCAAAAGGAATGAGGCAGCCACAGCCAAGAAATAAAAAGTTAAAAATTGGAGGACTTAAGAATGACAATGTACATGTATGTCTGGAGATTAAATAATGGCAACTGGACTTTTCTTGTTGTCTTAGAAATGTTTCGCTGCTCACCCAAGCAGCTTCTTCAGTCTAAGAAAAAGTTGGGGAATCCTACATATGTCTTGTGGATTCATTTGGATTCATTTCTCACCTAACCTGAATAGGCTCATTAGGTGGACAATAGGTAGGCAGAGAGTTGTAAGAATATAAATACCTGCCGCCTCCTTTCTTGCTGTCTTTTTATATTCCTGCATCAGCTTCAGGGTTTTGTCCTCAAAATGTGTGGCAATATGTCGATGAGATTTCTCAGTCATCCAAACAGAGTTGTCTGGCCAGAAAAGAAGTCCAATTTCCATGGCTTAACTTCCAGAAAACTCTACCTGGATGACTGAGAAATCTTCATATATAAATCTATATGTATGTATCAAAGAGGTTTTAATCAAAGAAACTATCCTATGAGTAATTAATACAGGCAGTCCCAGAGGGGAGGCCCTTGGTTATTGCAGCTTCACTTCATTTCTTTCCATAATAGCAGCTGAATAGAGAATACCAGTGGACCTCTCCTCTATTCTGCACTATGAAAGAACCCATGTGATGAATGGGGATGATGTATCCAACGGCTACATCAACATCCATATTGCATCCATCTTAGTTTGAAGAAGATTTTGTGTAGTATTATGACTGAAACCATAATTCCAAACCCAGCTAGGATGGTTATCTCTCTATTATAATTAATATCTAAAATAATAAACCTATGCATCTGTTCATGATAACTTTGTTATGTGACTTCCCTCCCCCCACCCAAAAACAACAACAACAGAATGTTATGTCCAGGATGGTTTCTACATTTTTTTATTGTGTCTTGTAGTTCTTTCCCATGCTTCAAGGAAAAAGGAAATGGCAAAAGATTGAACAAGAGTAAGGAATTATCATTTCTCTTCTTTATTCCTTGTACAGAAACAGAATAGAAAATTCATATGCAGGAAAGAAAGATGCATAAAAATGCTATAGACCATCATCCTGTTCAGTCTTCCCTGCTGTGCTAATGCGGAGCTCCTGGTCATCTCCATATGTGGGCACATGAGGATATTCTGTTTTGTTTTGGTATCATGAAGTGTCAGGATTGATTTGAGGGCTCCAGATCACTCACCATGACACAGTATAGTTGATGCTTTGATCACTTAAAATGAGTTCTGTCTATCAGTGCCTTCAAAAAATGTTACATTTCGTAGAGAAGAAAGTGTCAGGTTTTATCTCCAGTGAAACTAATATTAAATGAAATTAATGTCAACAGTTTTCCCCCCTCTAGGCACATTCTGTGAGATGGACGGAAGTTATGACTGGATAATGTAGTCTTGTTTATATTGGTGTCAAAATCTGATGGATAAGGTGAACAGACTGAGACTACTTACTTAATTTATTTTTCATTTACAGCAGTCAGTCATGAGTTGGCTGTATATATTTGCTGTTGGCATGTGGAAGGCCAGTAGGAGGAAATGACCAATATTTGTTGCAAACAGTTTTGGAAAGGATGTTATCAGCTCCATCAGACAGTAAACTATGAGAATAATTTTAACAAAATAACTGATATGACCAACATGGAATGGATTTCAAAGACTGAATTACTGTGATAAAATTCATGAACATTTTAGGGGAAGAAAATAGGAAAATGTGTCTCTTGTTAAGTGTGTGTGTATAATAATGAGGCAGTAGTGCTGTATGTAGGCAGGTGGATGAAAACAGTGTCAACAGAAAGTCACGAGGATGGAAATGATAAAACTTATGTTGTCGAGAAATGTGGTCCCTTTTGAACTTGCATTGCAACATTCCTCATAAGCACAGAGGAAATGGATCTTGGGTTATGCTATCATAAAGCATGTCATGGCATTCTGAAGGCATTCTGGCTTTCTGGAGACACTTTTGGCTAGGGTCGATGATGGCATGCTATATTGCTACAGTTCTGGTACTGACTGCTAAGCCTTTGCTTACAGGGGGTTATGGGAAAAAATAAAGCCTCAAACCCGAAGGTAACCAAGTACAAATCATTCTTGCATGAGTTCATGACCTATTGTTGGCCAAACACTAACGGAAGACATGGGGATGGATTATTTAGGCGATTCCCCCACTTTTGTGCTCTCAAGTATCTTGGGGCAGTTCAGAACTTGTACAGGTCCTTGTATAGACTGCTGAAAGTGGAGCAGTTTTTAAGTTCTCTATTCTGTTCTTGAAGACGAGAACCCAAAATTTTCTGACTGTTTAAAGAAGATTGCTTCTGGAAATAGCCCATCATCTTGGCTTCTGTACATCCATGTGACTTCTGTCTTGTTCTCAAAGTATCTGATTGAGCTTATATATTAAGGTGTATAACATCTTTGCCTCAGTTTTGCAGGCAGATCATGGTCCTTGATTGTCACTTCCATTTTTAATACAACTGCAAAAAAATGGAAAAGCAAAGAAATTCTTTGTGGTATGTGTTTCCTGTTCTTCTTCCACATCCCTTTTCCTGTTCTCTTTGTTGTTCAATAGGTTTGGTTGGGTAAGAATAAGTAGCTTTGAAATTTTACTATTGGAGACATTTGGGAGGATAACTTGGGGGACTTTCTGTTTCTTGAAGGACAAAGTGATTCAACCATCCCTCCTCCCCCCTTTGCCATTTCTTGGGATTTCATTTGCTGCCACCCTATTTGGCACTAAGCCCTAAACACGAGAACCCTGCAGAAAGGTTGGAGTAAGAAAAACCTGTGTAATTACAAAAACTTAAACCTAAGTAATTACAAAAACTTGGATTTGGGTAGCATGTTAGGCCTTAGCTGACATAATAAATAAGGCAAAAAGTGATCAATGTGATTAAGATGACAGTTGTTTGAAAAAGCAGTGGGCTTTCTTTGATTAGGTAGAAGATTACTTTGTAATCACAAAGTAAAGGTTTTCTCTGCTAGTCGTGTCCAACTCTAGGGGGCGGTGCTCATCTCCGGTTCCAAGCTGAAGAGCCAGCAACTGTTTGAAAATGGTTCCATGGTCATGTGGCCGGCATTACTATGTGCCTTGATTCTTTGATTAAGAAGCCATAATTAGTGATGAGGACAGCAAACTTCAAAGCAGAATAGGATTTACCTGCCTTGTGGCATGTTATAAATGTCCCTTCTTTGGAAAAATAGTTGAGATATTTGGGGCAAAGCTCTAAGAAAAGCAGTTCCTAGGAGACCTTTCCATGACTTCCGAGTCTATTGCAGAGAATTTAAGTAACTGAAGTTATCTTAATGGATTTGCGAAGATTGCATATGACTGTTTGTAATTTTACGATGTAGTTTATACATGTTTATCCCTCCTTTGGTTTCCTCTTCTCACCGTTCCTATTTTTCACCGTTGTTCTCATGGACTATCTCAGCAGGGTATAATTTACCTGGTTTTGACTTATTTTCTGTACATATATTGTTTCATATGACAGACTTCACATCTCAATTCTCCAGTCTCTAAGCCCTGATTTAGGAGAAGGCTTAGATTCCAGAAATGTCTCAGGATTGCCATGGTTTGATAGCCTCTTTCTTGAATACCAGAAATATGTTTGTCTACCATAAATAAACACTAGGTGGTTTGTCCTTCACTGTGCACAGAAAGTAAAGCTTTTATGAAGGTCTGTGGTCCAGAGTTTAAACTCTGGGCTCTTTCTTCTCAACTTTTCTGGTTAATGGATCCTTGGTAATTCACTGGGTGGCCTTGGATGGCTCAGATAAATAATGGTTCTGTCTAGAACTGCTAATTGCTGCCTTGCTAGAGATTCTTAATACTTATTTTGATTGTAAATATAACCATTGTTGCTCTTTCAGCATTCATTGCTGTTTCTTTCTTCCACCTTGCTGCCCTTCTCCTTGTTTACTCTCCCAAGGTTTGAGGACTGTAAAATAATCACAAAGATTGTCACAGACAATCAGATTAAATAGTGGGGAGATCAAATGAGATAGACAACAGCGAGACCAAACTGGAACAAACAGACCCAGTAGACAGAATGTTAATCAGCTCAGAAATTCCAGGTTTTCATTCTTTCAAACCACAATGCAATGAGCAAAAGTCAATAAAATTATCAACACTGTATGTGAACCATGAATTTGCTTAGGTATTTTTAATTAAAAAAAAACCATTTAGATTCACTAACTATAGAATTCATGAACTAATTTTGAATACTACAGGCTGCTATTATACACATGGTTTGACCTTGTTGCATATTAAAGATGCACAGATTTGATTCAAAAAAGTGTTTTAGAGTATTCAAGAATGCAACTCTTAAATGCAGCTGTACATGTTTGTTGAGACTGCAACTGGGAGTCCACTTGAAAATATCTAAAGCACCTTTTTAAAAAATTCATAATGCAGTACGACTTTGTTACAAATGCTACTTGATGCATTGGGACACAGTGGCCTAGTGGTTAAGACCATGGGCTTGTTAGCTGGAAGGTCAGCAGCCCAAGGTCGAGACCCAGGCACCCATAATGGGATGAGGTCCCGTTATTCACCCCAGCTCTTCCCAACCTAGTTGTTTAAAACCATACAAAATTCAAGTAGATAAATAGGTACTACCTAAATTGATGGGAAGATAACAGTGTACTATGCACCTCCATAGTCATGCTGGCCACATAACCACAGAAGCATCTTCAGACAACACTGGCTCTTTGGCTGTGAAACAGAGATGAGCACCGCCTCTTAGAGTCAGATACAACTGAAAGCAGAAACCTTTACCTTACAGTATTACAAAATTTTGGAGATTTTAAAAAAAACTATAAAATATCTGCAACTGATACTAATTATAAATCTGAATTGGTTACATATTTTAAAATTAAAATATTACCATGTGACCAGCAACATTTAAATTGGATCAGACATAACAAAAGATTAGATCAGAGAATACTTTTATGCAGTTATTTTGCATCTGAAGAGGGTATTCTGCTCACTGATAATATCTAAAATTGTAATGCCATATATCTCTACATGAAAGTACACTGCATTCGCCTAAGTCAATAGAGAATTGCAGCAAGATATCCATGACAATAATGAAATGAGTCAATGAGTTTAGCAGCTCATGATTTTATACCAAAAAACCTCTTTAATGGTTTGTGATTCACAGTTCAGTTCAAAGTGCAGTACTGAATTCTGTCGATAAGTGGTCACAGCCTAAAACTTTTTCCTTTTACTCAGCTGTAGAATGCACAGCAACACTGAAAATTCTGTCTTGATTAGCCAGATGCCTTTGCTCATCTGGACAAGATAAGACTACTGTTTGATTATAACACGCATTTGTGAAATCAGGGATTTTCTAAATGAGCTCTGAATGTTTATTCCAGACAGTCTGATAGAAAAGATTAAATAAATTAAGCAATTCAAGCTATTTCCCTTGGGGCATCATTCCTCAGACTCATAAATATCACTGTCAGGTCATTTTTCTCTCTTCCTGATATCCAATGTAAATTTTCCTTTGCCTAATGTCATCCCATTAATCCTAATTACATAGCCTTCTACACCCCTTTCAACGATCTCTTTGTCTCCTATGCTCTAAATTCTTAGGCACAAGGAGGCATAACATATCACCATTTGCTTTTGTTAAGCTAATCCATGTATGCAGACATTTTTATGAGAAATGTTGGAGAAATTAAAGGGAGAAAAATTTACTAATCCCACTTTAGTCAAATTAATTCCTTATTGCTTTTGCAGTTCCAAAGTTCCACGAAATAAAGAGAATATGAGGAAACAAGTGACAGCCAGGGAACAGGAAAATGGGATAATATAATTGAGAATGCTGTTAGATGTAGGGCCAGTAAAAACAAGTAGAATACATTTTTTTCAAAACTCTGAAATTATTATGGAGAGATGCAGAAATAAAAATGTATTGGGAATAGACTACAAGAGGCACTAGAATGATGAAATCAACTTTTCTGGCATTCACCATTTTAGAAAATAAAAGACAACTTGCTAACCAGACTCTAAAACTGTAGAGGAAGAGTTCAAGAAAGCACAAAAAAATGGACTTTATCTTAAATAATTTGCTTGTAATTATGAGAACCAAAAGGACTTATTTAGGTACATACAAAATAAAAGAGAGTTAAAATGATAAAACTGTGGTTCAGTTATAACAGCAAAATAGTCACAAGTAAGAAAAAAAATGTTTTACCAGGCCATTGGAAAAAGGCAGGATGAAGCCTGAGATTGGTAGAAACAACATCAGGGAATATCTATTTACTTTGAATGAGTTAAAACTTCCTGGACCAGATATGGTATACCCTAAGTAGAAGAGGAACTAGTTGATGAATTTTCCTAATAATTATATATTTGAGTAATTTTGGAAAACAGGTAAGGCATCTAGAAGAAAGCAAGTATTATCCCTGTCTTTAGAAAGAGAAAAAGTAGGATTAGGGAATAGTCGTTTTGTTATGATATCCAAAAATATCCTAGATAATGCTAATTAGATGCTATAGAGTACTATATTTATGAAGAATTCAGAAAAAATAGAATGGCAATAAGGATGATCATGAGCCTAGAAATAGCTGCAAATGTTTTGTCTTGAGAAGACCATACAGAAAAGGAAATGTGGGGGATAGAGTAATATTTTTTGTTTGATTTATATCCTGCCTATTTTTTTTATAACTCAAGTTAGAGTACATAATGCTCCCTCCTCTTCTTTTCCTCACAACAGCAATACTGTGTGGTTAGGCTGAGAGAGAGAGAGAGAGAGAATTATTCAAATATTTTAAAGAATCTTGATAAATTAAGGTCAAATTCTCAACAGGATACCGAATTATACATTTAATATACAGGATAACAAGTTTCCAATTGGAACAACTTGATAGTGTGTGAGAGGAACAATGAATTACACTTTTCTTTCCGATTAATCCATTACCTTTTGGGTGAAAATCTCTTCACTTTCCTTATTTGGCAATGATGAATAAAGGAACTGGGGTGATAATGGAGAGGAGTATGGCTAAAAAAATATAAATAAATAATAGGGAAGAGAACTGGGGAATCAAAAAGATGAGAAGAAGAAAAAGAAAAGAATACAGAAAAGAACTGAGGTTTCAGAGTTGAGCTGAGAGGAATAGCAGCAGCTAACCAGTACATCTGAAGAGCTGTAGTGTTTCTCAATACCTCAAAGGCAGGAGCAATGAGAGCTGGTCCTGAGGAGACTTGCAAGGGAAAAGATTAGTGTTGCTGGGAAGGCTTGTCAACTGTAGGAGTGTCTACCACATCTCTCTAACTGGACTTAATTTGCCCAGCCTATCCACTAGCACTGGTCAAGGCAACTTCCTAGAAACAGCCAAAGTGAGTCACTGTAAAACATAAGCCTTTTGCTCTGATTAGCAAAAAGAATCCTCTGTAAGAGGTCATGGCTCTGGCAAGGTTACTTTATGCAGATATCCTGTTCCTACACTTGTCTTTGTTTTGCCAAAACCCAGCAGACAGTAATACAAATGTGAAGAGTTGAGGGAAATGTTTGTCCAATCTTAGTTTTGAAAAGATCATTTTTAGGTCCTTTTAATATTATTTTTATTCCCTATTGTACTGTACCAAATGAAGCATGGTTTACTAGAATTGCTCTACAAAATGAAGCATGCATTCTGATTTTCTTCAAATTGGACTCCTTTGTACAATTAAATCTGATTTTTTCTTATATATAATGGTTTATTGTCAAACAGAATTTCTCTCTGCAACCAGAATTCTTGACCTGTTGGTTTGACCATAGTGTTAATGCTGTCCAACCCTTGACCCAAACTAAGGGTACAATTTAGATGGTGGAATAAGTGGGGCATCAATTACTTTGAAGATAAGGATATGATAGAGAGGTTGATTAATTTGTGCCTGTTTTGTCATACGAAAAATTTCATTTAAATTACCTCCATGAATAAAGATGAATAGAATTTCTATCACTCATTAAAATACTAACACTTGGATGATAGATGGGACTTACATCATAGAAAAAGTCTCAGTAAATGCTCTAATGGCATGACAGTCCATTCTTCAGTGTATGGGCATGTTGATTAATAACACCAGCTCCTCTAGTTATTAGGCTGGGATGATTCTTTAGGCTAGAGATGTCATATACTGACCTGAAATCTTCTTTGTGCAAATATATGTCTTCTTGCCTATACCTCTGTGTTTATTTTTAGGAATCAAATTTATAATTCTGTAGGCAGCATGAAATTGATTAGTGTCTTCAAAGAATGTAATGAATGGAACTTCCATCTTCAAATATGTAGAAATAGTAGACAGCAGTGTTAAATTAATTATACTTTTAAGATCATGATTAAGAAAAGGCTACTATCAAAGAATGAATAAAAATACAACTTATGTGTATTTATTTTTCTCTTATCCAAATGGAAAGAAAACGTAGAATGGGAAGTACTGCTAAGATTAGTTACAAAAATTATATAAATAACTTCCATCTTTTCACATCTGGAGCTACTGATTTGTTACAATCAGTAAAACAAAAGCAGTCAATAGTCAGGAATTATAAAATATCATGCACTACTGATTCATTGACTTTGTGTATTTTCCCTCAATAAATCATTATCCCCATTGCTGAAAGAAATTTCCACCATTCAAGTTATGGAAAATAAAACAGAAAATTATAGGGGAAATGAATGCTTAAATGTTTAAAATGTTACCTTACATGGCTTCCAGGAAGAGATGAAAGAAAGATTGAGTGAATTGCTATTTTGATATAAATCTGTTAATTGAGTACCAAATGATAGCAGTCATATTTAAAAGCCTCAGTGTAACATGTTTTAGCTGCAAGAGCAGTATGCAACCATTCAACATATTTATATTACATAATCATTACTTTTTTTCACAGAAAAAAATAATTCGGACTAAGACTTAGAAAAGTTCTGATTGACTGGCTTAACTCATAATTCTATTCTGGGAGGTAATCTGAGAACATAAAATCAGTTATGATGGAATAGCAGCACTGAGCTAACCTTATCTGGTATAGAAGTTAAAAAGGAACAACTCTGGATTCATATTTCCATGAGAAAACTTTACAGGATACCAGGACTTTAGTCTAGACTGGAAAGTTTAAAAAACATCCTGGTGCAAATCCTAGCAAACTACCTCCATATTGTTAAAAGAAAGCTATATGGATATGTTTATTATGTCATCAAGAGTTAAGTTCAACTTGATGGAGACTTTTCTTTACCTTATCCCTACTTAAGTCACAATATTTTTTTTCTGTGAGATAGAACAATTGTTTGCTCTTTCTTCTTTGTCAGGATATCACATCTGTTAGCACACTATAAAGAAAGCAGTCTATAAAGCAGTGACTAATGAAAGTGACTAATAGCAAAGCAAGGAAGGAGTTCCTTATGCAGGATGACTGCAACACATTAGGGTAGCAGAAATGTATATCATGTCTGAGATATCATAACTACCTTTACTAAGTGACGGTAACTTTTCATTTCTCTCAGATTACTCTAAATTGTAATAGAACCAATAGAAAGAATTAAAAAAAAATATATTAAGGCTTAGAAATTGGGAAAATTGGGTGTTAAGCACTCTCAACACCATAAAAAATAATTGAAACCATGGCTACATTCCTGCAAAGCCAGTGATGGTGGATAACATTGATAATAATTTGTCCAGTTCCCGAGTCATATGACTGTCCTGATGGGCCACTTGACCCATATGATGAATCAGCAAGTGGGATAAAAATCTGCCTAAACTGCTATCTCCTGTGCTTCCCTCCTTACCCAGGATCCAGCAGCTAAAGCAAAAGTAATTTCTGATTCCTTCCTTCCTGTTTGACAAATGTGTTAAGAGATATTACAAATGTATTACTTTCCTTGATCAAAATAACTTATTTATCTTTCTAAGACATGAGGATTTCCTCCAGATCCCTGCAAGATTTATAATTAATCTATTAAGAAAGAGAAGCTACAAATGGGCCACTTTTTTCTGCTACAAAACAGCTGAGATTTGGATAATTCTGTCAACTTTATTATATTCCTGTCGGCTAATTTTAACAATCCTTTCAAACAAGTGACCATCAACCACATTGTCAGGAACAGTGTGCCCTCCAATTTCTGTGTAATTCTGTATCTTGTAGTCTGCAAGATTATTCCCCTTTAACATAACATTTAAGAAGCTGGATGTCAAGTTTATTGGACCATTTTCAGTACTTATACAGATAAATCCAGTTACTCTGTGTTTTCCAGATACAGTACATTGAAAACATGTCCAATTTATCAACTTTAGCTTATCATTCTCTTGTCTTGGTAGATAGGGGAAGAGGAAGTGAGATAGAATGTACAGTGGACTTTCTGTATAGGAGAGGCAGATTAAAATATCTGATTCATTTGAAGTACTATCCAGACACTGGGAAGTGGTAGACAATATTTCCCACTACTAATGGTTCTATATATAATGTCCTTAAAAGCCAAGCCATTGGAACTGGTTTCACATTCTGATTTGGATGTTGGTCAATTCAATACTTGGTGCGTGGTGGCGTGAATGGTTAAGACATTGGACTTGTTGGCCAGAAGGTTGGGAGCTTGAGTTCAAGACCCAAGAACTGCCATGTAACACCAGGGTGAGCTCCTGTTATCTGCCTCACTCTTGCCAACCTAGCAGTTTGAAAGCATGTAAAAATGCAAGTAGATAAATAAGTACCACTTTTGGTGGAAAAGGTAACAGCTTCTGTGTGCTACAATGGTATAGTCATGCCAGCCATATGATCATGGAAGCATCTTTGGACATGCTGGCTCTTCAGCTAGGAAACAGAGATAAGCATCACCCCTAGAGTCATACCTTTACCAATCCTTCTTAAGGGAAAATAGTCCAGACTGAGGAAAGGAAGAAAGGCTGTTATATTATTGATAAGAGTCAGGGGAATCAAAACAAGTTCCTTCTATTTACAATAACTTATCATCAGAAAATCTTAACCACATTCTGAAAAATATGTTTGAAAGTATGCAAGTGATTACTCTAAGAATTAGGAGGGTTTTTCCTTGTCTATTTTTTTGAATATATGAAGTAACCAAGTATATGCATTCAGTCTTTTTGAATTAGTATATGAAAGAAAGTCAAGGAGTGTTTGAAATATGATAAAAGAAGAGTGGATAAATAAAGTTTTATGTTAAAAAAAACTTTGCTACATATATTTTCTTGCATAAGTCGTGTGGCACAAGAATACCTGAATATTACAGAAAAGAATTAAAACAAAACTGTATAGTATGATGTAGTGGAGAGACCCAGGGGGGAAAAAATCTTGAAATAAGGAGGCAAAGTTTTGTTACTGCTTGTCATAAATATATTGTAACTTTGCTATATGCCACATATCATTATGTAATATCTTATGAATATATTACAAGTATATTAGAAGGAATAGCCATGCTTTTCAATAGCAAGAATAAAATAATATTCTCAAATAATGTTTTCAATAACAAGAATAAAAGAACTATTATCTAACTCTATTTTGAGTAAGTTGGACTTAATTTTATAACACACTGCATAGTAAAATATATAAATAGGTTATTTACTCTAATACAAAAAATGGAGTCTGTCAATTCCAAAATAGACCTGGGCATGGGAAAATCAAAGTAAATCATTAAACTTACTTATAAAATTATTGGAAAAAAAACAGTCAACAGTATTGAAGCTAGACAAAGAAGAATTTTTTCAGAAAAACTTGTAACTGTCTATTAACCATAAGCACAAATCATCCTAAAGGACAAATAGATCCAAGTTTGTCTCACAACAAACAACTGATCTCAAATTCAGAGTATGATTTAAAAGCAAACCAGACACTACTACATTATGAAAACACGAAATAGACATTGCACATGCAAAACCAATACAACAGAAACTTTAGTGTATTTTGGAAACACACTGGGAAAAAAGTACAAATTATGATATAATGAGTTATGATAGAACCTTCATATAATGATGGGATTTTACCAATATTTTAGTATCCAAACCCAATGGAAAAGCAAGAATATACAAAAACAACAGTTGCTCTATCTCTGGAGCAGATGACTTATTACATCAATTCAGTGGAGTTAAATATCTACAGTATCTTACACTTATCCAAGAGTGACTGGCAAATATCCTGAGATGAATTATAAGGAGAAGAAAGCCTTTTTAATTCATCCAATTTACAAAATTCCATTTGTCTTCACCAACTTTGCGAAGACTAATGGACAGAATTCCACAGGAA
>JANHZU010004682.1:72480-89049 GCA_032468055.1 Acrochordus granulatus
TCCAATCCAGATGCCTGTTTTTTAAACTTTTGTTGCGATGCAATTACCCTGGACGAGTGAGAGTCTTCACAGACACATTACAGAATATTCTATTCTGGGGCAAGGATGTTCTTGACAAGTAACTCTTGCCTATTTCTCCTGATCTAAATTGAGCATATTTCCATATATAACATGGTTCAATATCAAGTAGATAAAAATTATCCTCTTGATTTTTTTTAATTCAAGGGGATAATTTTTTTTAAAAAAAGATTTTAATTAATTTGATTTTTCTTTTCTGCATGTAACTGCTGAAACAAATGCAATAGTGATTGAAGTACTTGACATAATGAATGTTTAATGTATATAGTTGCACTTATTGTTAATTCACACTAATTCTGTGGCCCGTTTGTCACATGATCTATTAGTTACTGGCATGTTTGAATGTAAAAATAGGTTTGCTGATAATGATCAATAAATATATATATAAGGAGCAGATTGTATATCTCAGCAAGTGCTTTAGAATTACTGCTATCTCTTTTTTGGCTCTCAGAGTGGTATGAACAAGACTGAGAAAAATGGGGTGACAATTCTAGCTAGTATATTAGATCTGTTTCAGGACAGTCATCCTTAATTATATTTAGTGAAGAAAGCTAGGAATCCATAATGAAATAAATCTGGTAATTGGCAACTGTGGAGCTTCCAGAAGAAGCTTATTAATAGAAACTATATTTAAATCCTGTTCTATTTTTTCTCCTTTCATTTCTTCCATTTTTTTGTAATAGTCAGTTTCTACTGACTAGATAAGAACTAACTGCCCCTGGAACTTGGTCACATACTCTGTAGTACATGGGCATGGGACCTCAGAGGTATCCATTAGTACTTCTAGATAAATATCTCATTGTTTTTGGGGAAAAAAGTCAGCATCTTCTCAGAAATAATATTGTCCTCTCACATGGAAGACTTCATGACTGAATCTTCACTCTTTGAAAATTCAGAGTATTACCATGGTTTATTGCATAGATTTTTAGACAGATTTTTAGACAGGATTTGGCATTTTTGTCCACTTATCATGTCTTTCCCAAGGACCTGGGACAGGCTGATGTTGATGTTTAATAGTATTAAAGGTTTCATCACAGGATGTAAACTGCTCCAAGTAAATATAGTGATTTTGCCAATGCTGATGGTGTTCAAGTGGTGCTCCAGTTGTTTGAGGATTGCACTCAAGGTTCCTATTAGTATTGGTATCCCCTTTGCTTTCTTTTGCCACAGTCATTCTACTTCTATTTGCAGATCTTTGTACTTTTTTATTTTCTCCAGTTCTTTCTCTGCTATCTCCAGGTACTGCCATGTCCACTGTCCAGATTTTTTGTCTTTTTATTGACAATTGTTAGGTCTCATTATTTTGTGATAAAATTAATCTATTCTTCTTTTCAACATCATTTTGATGTGTATGTGGAAGAACAAGGTATGTTTTGTAGGTAAGTGATTCCTCACATGTAGAAGGAAACCATATACAGTAGAGCCTCGTAAGGCGAGATTAATCCATTCTGGAAGAATGCTCTTCGTGCGAATGCTCTTAAAGTGAAACGAGGTTTCCCATTGGAAACCATGGAAAGTCAAACGATCTGTTCCATGCCCCTAAAAATATTCACCAAAAAATAATTTTCAATGGAATTTTATGTAAAAATGATAGTCCCTAACATCTGAAACAAGTAACAATGATTAGCACGTGATATAAAGCAGAAACAGAGCAAACTAACCAGCACTTACGGATCTGCTTTGAGGCAGATTCTGGCCTCGGCTGCTGCTAGGCTGGTTGCTGTCCAGTGCCCCTTGCTGGCTCAGAGGATCTGCTGATGCTGCCGCTCAAGACAAAAGGGCCTTTTCCCTTTTCCCTCAGCAACGTCTCACAGTACAGCCCACGGACAGTAATAGAGTAAACTGCACATGGCAGCATCGACAGATCTCTCATGCGGTTGCTGCTTAAATGGGAAATATAGAGCGTGCTGATTGATGACACATAAGTTATCGCACAAAGTTTGCTTGTCTTGCGAGTCACTACTCGTCTAGCGGAGTTAAATTTTTTTGCTCGTCTTGTGAAAATCTCATCTTGTGAGGTGCTCATCTTAAGAGGTTCCACTGTACTCTAATTAGATGTTTACCAAGTGATAACTTGTCAAACTGGACAAAGTTGTGATTTTCAATCTATGAGAAATTAATATACAGAACTATATGGAAATTTTGATTAGAAGGAAAGTGGGTCAAGTTGGGGGGAGCAGTCATATAGCATGTTCTGCAGCACCTAAAAGCAGCTGCATCTTTTGTCAGGATATCATCCCAAGCAAATGACACAGTTGCTTTAAGAAGCTGCAGACAGATATAACATTCACATCACCTTTTCCATTTGGTTCTGAAAAGCTTCTTTAAATCACTTGCATGAATTCCATTTCATGAATGCTTGATTCTTCATATGACATACAATTACATTTGAATACTGAAGTCGCTTTCTTTTAAACATTATCTGCATTTAGTTTCAGTTTTGTTTGAAGGGTGAAGGGCATATATCATTTCTAACTTCAGTGATCTTAATTTTCTGTGGATAATTCAAAAAAAATTAAAAACCCTCATTTTAATTGATATAGCTGAGCTGAGTGGAACTGTATGCATAGAAAATATTCTGATTCTTGTTGATTGTTCTCTAAACAGATGGCCAAATGTTTTTTTCCCTTTCATTTTATGAAATGAAGTTTATGATTCACATGTGTTTTATTTGGAGTGGCACATAAGCCCTCTAAAAATTATGCTTACTAATGTTGGGAAATCATCTAACATGTTATGGAATGGCATCTTTCGGATAATGGCATCTTTCTGATGCTTCTAATTAGAAGGGAAGGATTACTTTGAAAAGCTTCCTTTGAAGCATCTTCAGTACTTGTTTGACTGCAACGAGATGCTTTATCACAACTTCTGTTTTTCAACTGACAATGGATTTCTTTCTATCTAATCGTTGTTTAAAATCTGTGATAATTTCCACAAAGCAGCTTGGACTAGCTCTGATACAAAGGTGTGTTGAGTCAGGAATGCACATGCTTAAATTCAGTAAAAGGCATTTCTGACAGTTCCTTCACAGTATTTTTTTAAAAATTTCAAAAATGCGTCGTCATTTAATCACTTGGATCTGTTGCTGCTCCTCGGGAGGTTTGGATTGAGTTGATGCCTGGGAAATTGTAACAGCCAGCTTTTGTCAGCTCAGTCAACCAGATAATCAGCTAAAGTTTTAGTTGTTCAGCAAGATAAACATGAATAAACAGGTTTACTAGTCGTGGGAATGTCTTTTTATTTCAGTGGCTAGGTTGGCTTTGATGTGCTTCAGCAAGAGTGGATGAATGACACAGTGCTAAGGTTGGTTGTCCAACTTTAACTGAAGAAAGTATCTGCCCCACAAAGATGGAATTAGGTGACCTAATGGAGCAGCAAATAATAACTTTTTTATTGTAAAGAGTAGATTTTATTTTATTTTAATGCTATACAAGAAATAAGTGCTTACAAGAATTTCTGCCAGTGCCCAAATCATTTAGTGTTCTTTGATATGGCTTGAAGTGATCATGGGCTTGCCTTGGTAAAACATTTTGGGCCAATGCTGCCTTTGCATCAAATGATAGCTAATGTTCGGCACAAAGGATCAGGCCAAGATGGTGAAGTTCAAGCTAACAGATTTATTGGTCCTGCATTACTACAAGAATTTGCCCAACTGACAACATCTGCACAGCTCAGATAAGGTTCAATGGTCCTCAGGAGGGGTTTGGTTTCTTCCACTTGAGGATGTGAAGAGATTCCAAGCTGATCCCATGCTTCACAGCTCCTCCCCCTGACTCATCTGTCTCTTCTCCCATATTCAGTATCCTTTGAAGGTACCCGGAGTGTCTCCAAGATAATGCTCTTTTCCTATTTGCTTTTCTAACCATTTAGGAAAAAGCAACATCAAAGGGACTGCAGCTGTATTGCTCTTGGAATGGCATTTCTTAGTGAAGACAGGGGTGCACAGTCCAATTTTTACCACTTTGGACCAGCATTCAAGGCAGATCAGTGGGGATTGTTGACTAATTTTAGAGCAGTTGCTCAGCCCTATAAAAGAGGCAATTATGTACCTTCTTTGCTTGCCTTTATTGTGTTCTCCAAAGCAACTGGCTGACAATATCTAAATTGAGCTTTATTGCTTCAGGTAATGCAAAGCAACAATGACCCTTAGATATCTCTCTCAAGGAACCAAGATTACATTAATTTCATAAGTGTTGATGGCAATAATTATAAGTAGGAAGAGATATTTTTCAAGATGTAAAATACTTTAATTACATAGGATGCTTGGCAAACATTTCACAAAGCTTTTGAAAGCTACTGTATTGGGCATGAGCAATCAAACAATAAGCAACTGTATAATGTATAGAAGAGTTTCAAGGGAACCTATAAGTGTTTTGGTAAATAAATTTAACTGCAAAAAGATGTGGCTGTGAAAAAAGTCATCCAGTGTGACTTTGAGCAAGAAAATGTGTGTGATGCCGTGATAAAGTCAGCCTTATCCTTGGTATTTTCCATGTCTGATAACTGGAAATGGGGATTAAATACTTGTAGGTAGAAGATAAATTTTACAGATTGAAAAAGGTGACAATACATCCTTGCTAAAAGGAATATCTGATTACAATTTCTACTAAAGTCATTTTTAGCAGTGGAGGTCAGCTAAAGATCTGTTCTATCTGATAAATTCTTTGTATATGTATGGACTTATTTGAGAAAGGGAATGAGACATCAAGAATGAAAGGCTTTGAATCCAACAATCTTTCCTAGCAGCTAGGAAAAAAGATTTCGACCTTCTTTCCTTCTTGTGTTTTCTATCAAGACTAGAGATTCCCATCTAAATGACTCTTCAGATCAGCTCATGCCAATTTTTTTTATGTTTTCAAGGACTCGTTTACAAACTTGTGTCACTGGGATGTGATTATAGCCCACAGAGAAGTAACTTCTGGAATTATGTCCCTGGTGGTAAGATCCAGGATTTTTTTCCCCTTTCTTTTCAGAATGAGTTATTATGTCATCTACAGTGAGATAATCCTGGTTCTGCTAAGCCAAGAGAAGAAAAGGCAGCATTCCATTTTGCTAATACTGTCTCTCTGATTTTGTGATTGGAATCTTTCTGCCCATCTTTCTATATGCAGGATGAGGGCCACTCCTCTGAAACTTAGGGATGGTAATCAAAGATTTTGGTCCAGTGGTGATTGGTAAAATATATATTGGCAGATGTATGATTTTTGACCTCTCAGTCTAGGGTTGTGAGAAGGTAACTATCCCAAAGTTATCTAGCTGGCTTCTCATGCTTAAGAGAGGACTACATCCTGGGTCACCTCCCTCCTAATTATCGCTTTGACCATTATATCGTGCCAGCTCTCATATTTCTATCTCTATTTCTGCAATCTAAGACCAATAAGGATTATTTTGGTTCTGACAAAGAAAATCAAGGGAGAGAAGAAATTATCCCTGTAGCACTTATGCCACAGGATGCATATATCTGTTCTTCCCAATTGTCCTCTTAATTTTCAGAGCCTCCTCTCAAGAATATCACCTCAAAGAACAAGATGAGCCTCGAGATGTTGACTTTTGAGTGCTATTGCTAATTGATTGTTATTTTCTTTTAAACCCAGATATTGCCCATCTCAAACATGGGGCAGTGTGTGAATCTGGAAATGTGTGGCTCTGTCAGTTGTCAGAATGTCACCCTAAGCATGGCAATAAAGTTCTCGGTAGGAATGCAACACACCCAACTCTGGAAGCTGCCAGGCAGAGGCTCTGATGGATAAATTGCTTTCATGGCAGTTAGGAAAGGATCATTTATCATGATGAGGATCATTACTGCAGAATCTAGGCATCTAGAGTTATATGAAAACTCTTGGACTTACACCTTGCCTCTGTTTTGTCTGTTTTTGTGTGGTAGCAAACTTTTTGCCATTTTCCCCATTTCTTAGTAGTGGATGCTGAGGGCATACACATAGTGTTTCACAGTGGTTGTCATTGGTACTTCTGGCCCTGCTGACTTCAGCACTTGTGCCAGCCCAGAAGCATGAACATTTACCTACCATGAACAGAAGTCTACACTTGCCTCAGTCAAACGTTGGTGTACTGGCGCAAGTTTATTTCAATTCTCCTTCATTCTTGTAGTAATAATAAATAACAGCTTTTATGCCCAGTTCTTTCAACAGGCAGCAGAAAAAAATGCTTAAAAATGAGATGCATCAGTCAAAACATGATGAAGAGCACTTTCTAAATATCTTTTTTTCTTTTTTTTAGCGGTGATGGTGGAAAGCTCAATAATACATCATTCTGTCAATCAAAATATCATCATTGAGGATTGATTGCTCTGGTAACCAAATTCCAGAGATACAGACAGATTCTTGGTGGTTATTTTTTCAATACTTACAGAAAAAGAGTTTCCTTCTTAAATAAGGTCTAAATACCTGCTAGGGTGCATGATGGTGTGAGCAGTTAAGATGTGGCCTTGTCAGCTGCAAGGTCAGTGGCTCAAGCTCAAGACCCAAGCGCTGCTGTGTAATGGGATGAGTTCCCATTGTCTCCTGCAAACCTAGCAGTTCAAGAGCATGCAAAAGTGCAAGTAGATAAGTAGGTACCATTTTGGTGGGAAAGTAACCGTTCTGTGCACCTCAGCATGTAATAGTGCCAGCCACATGACCACGGAAGCATCTTCAGGCAATGCTGGCTTTCTGGCTAAGAAACAGAGATGAGCACTGCCCCCTGGAGCCAGCCATGACTGAAAGGGGAAACCTTTACCTTTTTAAATACCTGTTGGGAAGAAAAAAATTCTTCATGCCAAGTTGAGACTCACATGAAAGGGTCGGCATTTCCTGAAGTACCTGTGGTGAGAGAAAGAAAAATCATCCTGCTAAATCTCTTAAATAGTCCATAATGAGGTAGGGATTGCTGAGTGTGATACAACCTGAAGCTCATATGCATGCACGAGTGTTTGAAATAAAAGCCAACATCTTCTCTAGGCTTGTGGGCTTTTATTTCCCATGGCAAATATATCATCTTTCAAGGGCCCAGAGCTAATAAACACACACCTGGCTTCTCCAGATACAATTTGATAACGAAAACCTCTCTGTGCTGTGCAAAGGGTTCTTTAGCTGTGATTACTTCATCACATGCAGACAAAATGCCTATTTTACAGCATTTTATGAGGGTTTCTTTTCATTTTTAAGAAGCCCTGGCAATTATTTATAGGAGATTAATTGGCTACCTAACATTTTGCACTGTTTTTTAAATGGTCAATGAGTAGTATTCATGCTTTCTAAATATTTTTTTTTCTTTTCTACCAAATATCCATTTTTTTTTCATATCATGGCAATGGGCAGATTTGGGCAGCCAAAATCCTGGGAAGTGATGGTGAAAGGGGCACAACCAATGGTATTTAATAGAAAAACTATTATTATGGTATTTAATAGAAAAATTAACAATGGTATTAAATCGAAAAACTTTGATCAGAGATATGATTGGTTGCCACACAGTTTGGAGGTGGACCATGTGCTCTGAGAGCTGAACCCCCAGATTCAACATCTGACATTGGATAGGATAGAGTCAAAGATGCTTCTCTGCTTGAAACACTACTAGTTGCTGACAATATTGGGTAGGATGGACTCATAACCTCACCTGGTCTGATGAGCAAGCAACATTTCAGGGGCCTGTAATCATTTGATAGCATTCAGTTAATTTGGACTTGGAGGATGTTAATATGTCTTCCTTTTTTTTGGTCACATTAGTTTCAGTAACTCCATAATTTCAGAAGGGTTCTCTCTGTGTTACATGCCTTGTACATATATTTATCCTAGTTCCAAAATGTGGTTGGAAATACAAAGCCTAGTTTTTATATTTGATTTCTACCAGGGAAGACAGTTCTTGAATGACATATTTTCCAGAATGTCTTGAGTAGGTCATTTGCTATGTTTTCCTGAAAGATAGTGTTACTATGACACTGAGTGATTTCATGATTCCTTTTTTACTCATACATCTTCTTGCCTTCAATCTTTCTTCCCTTTTTTGATTGTCTGAATGTTGTTCTTGAACCAGGATCATCAGCTATCTCATAAAAAAGAGAATGCATGGTGAAAAGAGTGATCATGAGTGAAGCTGCATACAGAATCTCTGCCCAGTGTTTGCCCCTTTTATGGATGATATGCACACCATTCCAGAAGAAGAAAGAAAAAGACAAGGAAGCAAAGAGTATTTTGAACATGACCCTTTATTGTGTGTTGATTGTATAGTACAGTTAGATTTATTGGCTCCACCTTTGAGGTGGTGGGAATAGAAGCTATATCTGCACCATTGTAGCTCTGAGACTTCTTTTAGAGATAAAATCTGAAGTACTATTATTCAGTTCAAGACAACAGAAAACTCTAGATGACAATGTATGAAAGAAGAAGGTTAACCATTCCAACTGGGATCATCCATTTAGGCTATGGAATCCAACCACCTGCTTAGCACAGGAACTCAAACTAAAGCAT
Organism: Acrochordus granulatus; assembly: GCA_032468055.1. Taxonomy (NCBI): domain Eukaryota; kingdom Metazoa; phylum Chordata; class Lepidosauria; order Squamata; family Acrochordidae; genus Acrochordus; species Acrochordus granulatus. The sequence continues at coordinate 81,021 of JANHZU010004682.1, forward strand.
CCCAGAGTGATGGCTATGTAACCTCCTCTTAATGTATTTGGTGCAAAGGACTCTACTGCCTTTTGGTGTTATTGGCTGTACTGTCAAGTGACTTGCTCTTAGGAACCGTTTTCTAGACTGCCTTCCTGTATCTTAAATATCCTGTACTCCAAATGAGGGAAACCAGGTCTTGGCTGCATTCTGTTTGATACCCTTTCCAATACTAGAGGAGTGTTATCACATCCCTATTCTCTTCTAAGGCTGAAAGTGCCCAGCTCTTTCAATCGTTCGTCATAGGACATAGGAAAGCTCAGGCGAGTAAGGCTTCTTTCTCAATCCTAGAGTTTGGGGCCCCTTCTTCGGTAAGATAGGACATAGCGTCGAATCTCCAAGCCATGTGCATTCTAATTTATCTATATCTTTGTTGGATCTGGCCCTCAAAGGAATCAATATGATGGGGTATCAACATTGAATTCTGCTTCCTTTTCCCCTGCATTATTTTGCTTGCCACAAACTCAGAACTTCAGGATTGTGTGTTTGTGCGTGCATGTATCTCTGTCGCAATCAGCCAGTCTGCCCAGATGAGACAGACGTGATTACCATAAAGCAGACTTATTAGCTTAACCTTTGAGGTCAGTAATATAAGGAAAAGAGCATTCCGAATGAGGTCCTTAACCTTTGGAGACTGCATCAATCCAATTTCTGCAATATGCTTAATTGAGCTATTTTGTGTCAGTTGGGCAGACGTTACTGGGATTATTAACAAGGATCAAGTAAATATCTCCTGCCAAATAAAATTATTAATTTTCATCCCTCTGTTTTGTTGATCCCTCATGAGGACAGATTACTTTTTTCTTTTGTAAAGTATCGCACTGTTACTTCGAGACACAGAGATGGAAAGCAAGCATCATTCAGGGCAGCTTGTTGAATGGCTGGAGTCTGAAAGGGGGTGGGAAGGAAAACGAATGTCTCCTCAGGGCATGCTCCGCAGGGCAATCGCAGCATTTTAGCTCGCACGGTCCTGCCTCAGCTCGTGTGCTGCCCCTCTCTCTTGTCCAACTGAGGAAAACGCCACTTGGAAAAAAGGCGAAGGGGCCAGCCAGAACAGTTGCGTGCGTGCAATTCTCTCATCTCTTTTGCAGAAGTACAGGCTCGAACGTGACGCATTGGCTGGGTAGGCCTGGCGTCATGCGGCTGTGTTTCAGAAGATGGCTGTGAATCCTTTTTCAGTGAGCGCTGCTGCAGTCATTTGTTTAAACTCCTCTCTTCAGATGGGCTGGTTGCTTTTTCTGATCGGAACATTCACGCAGAAGCCTACCGCTGGAAGAGTGGCGATAGATGCAACATTTAATTTTGAAAAACGCCTTCCCCATCTTTTTGACCTCCCACTGCCCCCTGCTTATTTGGTTCTGAGTGAGAGTGATAATTCAGAATTAGATCGTGCTTTCTTTGGCCGCTACCCTGTGTAAAGGGAACACTTGGGTGTTGTGCAGTCCATTAATAATGATGCTTGTTCAGATCAGTTAGCTTGAATTTTTTTCCAGCAAACTAACTGAACCCTGACAAAGAGGTCTGTTGTTCTGGTGAGAGCATTCCTACGTGCTCTTGTGCGTGATATAAAACTCGCAGCAGTCAGTGCTGTGTTGGCTTTATTTTATGGCGATAAATCACAACGTTCCTAAACGAATTTTTTTTATAAAAGGAAATAGGACTATTATACCAGGATTTTAAGGATAAACACTAAAGAAGATACATTCAGATCAATGTCCTTCTTTGCTTTTATTTAAAGACATTTTTCTGAGATCTTTTGTAAGTTTTTTAAACCTAACTGGTACAACCTACGATCTTGGATCTTCTGAACTAGCGCCATAGAAATGCTACACACAAAAGCAGTAGTTGCTGGACAACAGAATAAGTCTAATAGTAGTCCTTGACTTGCAACCATTTGTTTAGTGACTCTTCAAAGTTAAATGGCACTGAAAAAAGTGACATATGACTGATCCTCGCATGTACAGCTTCCCCATGGTCACATGATCAAAATTCAGTCTGTTGGCAACTGACATGTATTTATGACAGTTGCAGCATCCTGAGGTCATATGATACCATTTTTTACTTTCCCAGCTGGCTCCTGACAAGCAAAGTCAATGGGGGAAGCCAGATTCACTTACCAACGAAATGATTCACTTAACAACTGCAGTGATTCATTTAACAACCACGGCTGTAAATTTGGTGTGACTCACTTGACAACCAACTTGCTTGGCCATGGAAATTCTGGTTGCAATTGTGATTGTTTAGTCAAGGACTATCTGCAGTCAAAGAGGAGGAAACAAGGCAGGGATGTAAAAAATATTGGAGTTCCTGAGAAACTGGTTTAGGAGCACTGCTTTTTAACTGATACAGAGTCGGGATATTACAGAATTATTTAAAATTAAGAGGAACTGCACCAAGTTATAGAAAATTGAGGAAACTAAATAGCCTACACAGAGAAAATAATGAATTGCATTACTGGGGTTAATGAGAAAGGATTAAAAACTCGGGTTTTTAAAATTATCAGTAGGCTAGAATAAGTGCTGACTGAGAAAACTGAACAGCATGTGGAGCTTCTGAGCTTGAAAAATGGAAAATAAGGAGGGCAGAGGAGAGGCATGCGTGCTTTTACATGTACATCAAAGGAACCATTTTTGCTGTTTCGTAACAACCGAATCTGGAGTCATCCAATGAAGCTAATTATAAAAGGAACATTATCATCAAGTATATTGCTTAAATATGGCAGATATACGGGTAGCTCATTTTACGACAGAACAAATGGTTGATGTTTTAGGGAGAACAAAGGCCTTTCTCTTCATTTCTTCTTTCTTCTTCTAAAAATCCCCTGAATGTTTTTTCTTGTGACATACTTCCCAGTGTTTATACTTCTCCCCTTTTACAGATAACACCCCAATATAAGAAAAACTTATTTTTTCAGAGCAGCATTTGTACAGTCCCCAAAAGCAGAGAACAGAAACTAATCTACTGCAACTCTGAAATTTGATTTCTTCAGTGTAATAAAGAAGAGAGAATAAAAATCCCACATTTTGAGAAATTTTTATCATCATGAGAGCTAGGCTGGTTTTCTTCTTAAGAATCTCAGGACTGTGTTTAGCTGCAGGAACGGTTAAGCTTTCTTCCATGAAGCTATGGTGAGTAATTTAGCACGAAAGAATGTCTGGAAAAATTATGCTTTTGGAAAAATGCAGTGAAAGATGGGGGGGGGGGTGAATTAGGAAAGTAGTAGTCACTGAAATACTAAGTTTAGGCCCTATTCTCTAAACAAACAAGTAAGGAAAAATGATATTTTATGCAGTAGCAGGAACAATAAAAAAATGAGAATGGTTTAATCAGAAGTTTTTTCAATATTTTTAATCTGTTGAGATACAATCTGCTTCCAGTGTTACTGGGCAGTCATTTCTACCCTCAGTAAAAATGCTAGACATGTTTTTTTAACACCCTGAAAAGTTTGGGAACAACAACACCTTAACATGACTGTTTCCAGGCTGTGTTTCACCTCATGATTTTTCTCGTTTGAAGAATGAATCTCTGTTGGGTATGATGAATTGCTGCATTCATTGTGCCTCTTAAAATCTGCAGGTTAGCTGACAAGGCTAATAATACTGTTTCTGTTATTGAATTACAATATCCATCTAGATTAAATTATGTGGCAACCTATTGGTTTTGACTTCGGCGCTTGCTGTCATAATTCAAGCACATAATTTAATTATGTCCATTGAAAAGATTGGACAATTCCTGCCTCGGGTAGGAGGTTACACTGGAAGACTCAAGGTCCTTTCCACCCCTATAATCATATGACTACTTTAGGCTACAGCTGTACAGTTGGCCAAATCTACAAGAAGGGACTTCCAAGAAACAGATGTGTGTCACAAAGGATGAGGGCATTATTGTATAATGCACACACAAATCAAAATTAAGCACATTGGGTTATAATGAAATTTAAAGTTATGCATCTGAGCTGGGAGAAGAACTTTCTTGTCCAAGGCAACCCCTCCCTCACCCTCTCATATTTAGGACTGTAGAACAATTCCCCTTGCCTGATTAACAACTTTTTGTAGAATTTGATCAGCAAATTACCTGTGGGTTTAAACCTTTCTTCCTTGTAGTTCTTAGTCATTTAAATAAAAGAGGTTTTTTTTTTTGCACGGTTAGTTCTCATGTTGGAATCTGTGAAAAGGCTCTTAACTACATCTGGTGAAACACTGTGAAAATCTCTCTGGATGAAAGGACAGTGGATACAAAAGATAAATGGTCTTGGAAAGAATGTGGCTGCGGTTGTGATTACCCTTTGGTGTAAAAAGGGATGTGCTAATCTTGATTACGTTCTCCAGAGAGGCATCTGCTGAGGTATAACCATGTATTACTTGATCTGAGGGGAGAAAGTGGGGGGGGAGTGCGGTTGGGGATAGTGTGCGCTTTGTGCAGCCACTTGTTCTTCATATAATGAAGAATGCCACTTGATTAGGTTAGGGTGAAATATTCTCATTTTGCTTCCCTTGTTCTCACTGATGATGCCTTGGCTACAATTAGTTCTTCTGTGTATCAGCTTTTATTTTATATCATGATGACATCCAAGTGATCTATCAAATTTAGGCTGTCTTGTGTTCACATGAATCTTTCATCTCTGATATCATTAACATGGTTGAACAGGGATTCTTTTGATTCTTCTTCTGAGAGCTGTTTCTTTTTCCGAAGCTTCAGTCAGTTTTGTGCCATTAGGTCTGGCTGAGAACAAAAGCAGCTCTTCGTGTATTAAAAACAAGCTAATGAAGAAGATACATTACAGAATGAAAGAGCAGCCCTAGTTTTGGTTGAGAAATGCTTTCCCTATCTTGACTTTTCATTCACCAAGAAACTGTTTCTCTTGGGGAGAGGGGGAAGAGTCACCAGGAAAAAAAAACCTGGTCTATCTGGAGATCTAGTCTGGAACTAAGAGGCCAATCCTGTGCCAGTGCAACTTATCAAAGGAAAAGAATGATAAAGAAGTGCAAAGCAGGAATGGATCAAGGTTGGAGGACTTCATAGAAAGAGGAGCAGGTGCAGAGGAGACAAAGTGAAAATAAGGGACTGAAAAATCCAAGAGAGCCCCAGGAAAAAAGCAAATTGTGAGGAGTTTTGGAACAGTTGATTGTCTAGAGTCAATGGTGCCTTTTCGGGATTTGTAAAATATAATCAGGAGACACAAGAAAATAAAAAGGGGGGAACCTGGCCTATTGAAAAATCTTTTCTTTTAAAATTCTACCCCCATGATACAGCCTGTGTTGGATATGATAGTGTTGTTCAGCAGACAGAGCTTTTTTATGTGAAAAAAAAATATTCTCATCCGCTGTCTGAAATGTTATTTCTAGTATCCTGTCACCAGAATCACAACATCCTTCATAACGGATAAAATGGCTCACTTTTAAACAAAAGTAAAAATGTAAAACCACATTTGCATAACTTCAGGCACCTCTAAATAGGTGCACAGATGCTTTGATGAGAGATTTAGAATATTAATTTTGATTCGAAGAAAGGGTTGGAGGACCATTGAAATCAACACTTCTCAATTTCAGTCATGCCAGAAAAAGAAAAAAAAAGTCTTAAGCTTGCCAATTTTTATTTACTGATTGCTCTATGAAGCATAGCAATTGGGATTTCATTCCCAGAAAGGCTGACCTAAAACTTCCTTTCCATAAATATGTATGGCAGTAATCTATATATGCACTTCGACGGTTTTTCTGTATTTCTCCAGTTTGGTTACTGTTTCATGATACAGGCAGATGATGCTAGCGTCTCCCTCAGCTACCGATGGTCACAAACGTGCAGTTTTCTGGGACTCAGATAAAAGTGATTTGCCTTTGCCTCTTCTTTAGGGATTCCCCCCCCCTTTTTGCTTCCTGGACCATCTTACAGTCTGGGGATTTCCTGGAAGAGCCATCCAAGTACGAACCAAGCCCAGGCCTGCTTAGCTTCCTGGCTCAGATAGGTCAGATACTCAATTTAATTAGTTAATCTTTAGACTTTCATTTCACTGCTCTGCTTAGCAAGCCTCATCAGTTTATGCAGTAGATCCCACAATATTCAAAATAGTCCCATTTTTTTCTGTTCCTTTTTAAATGTCAGCCTTCTGTTTTTATTATCTTTACCTGGCATTTAGTTTGGAATGGCATCAATTGTGGAAGATAGATTTAAAAAGATAGGGCTCTTTCTATTCTACCTCTTCTAGCCAAGTGTGAATTTCAGAATCTGCATTTATTTACTGAAATAAATTTTTTTCTCTGTTTACACAGAGAGCCAGTTTGGAAACAGGAGACCAAGAGTTCTAATCCTGCCTTAGCCATGAACGCAAGCTGGGTGACCTTGGCCCAGTCACTCAGCCCAACTCAATTCACGGAGTTACTGTTGTGGGGAAAATAGGGGAAGGATGGTGTGTTTTGTATGTTTTGTTGTGTATAAAATAATAAAGGTGGGATGCAAATAAATATTAAAAGTCATGGACAATAAAAAAGCCAAACTAAAATAAAAGAATGATGAGCATCCAGAATAACACAGCATAATATCCTCGTCCCCCAGTGGAGCAATCCCACATCCTCCAAAAACCAACAAGTAGAACATCCTACTTGCAGCCCTAGGACTAAAGCCAAGGACGTTCACTTGTGGACTGTCCTCAACATTACAGAAGAGATTTGCCACAAATTATGGGTGTTCTTTAACTACCTATTCTAACCGACATTTCTGACATTTCCTGGTACCTTTCCCTCCTAACAGAAATCAGGCCCAACCCTTCTTAGCTGCACAGTTCCATCTGATCACTTAGAGGCTGCCATCTGCTAATCTTCAGGTGCCCCAAAGGTCCAGTTCTGTTATCTCTGCTCTAACAAATTAAAGCCTCTGAGGTGTTCCTTGGTTCCTTTCAAATAAATACTGGAAACACACTCCTCGTTGCAAAGATCAGTGAGGGCAGAATATGTCAGGAAGGACATTTTTAAGAGATAATTGTCCTGATTTCCATTGCAGTTACTCCAGGCTGACTATATCGGGAGATTATGCCTATGGATTCTTCATATGGATGCTCTTTTAAGATGGAGACTGGAGTGAAAAGAACAGGAAAGACTGATTGATGGCAAGATTGATTTCAAGGAGGCTATGCCCAATTGTGAGGCTATGCCCAAATGTCTCTGTAGAATCAACTTCTCCAACTCTGAATGTGCAATTATGAATTCTGATCAAGTGCAATAGGTTCACAGCTACATTGCTGCTGCCATGTTGAAAGCGAAAGGGTAGAAAAATAGAGGAATGCCAGTGGGGTTGGAATATCACTTTGATATTTGAATATCACTTTCCAACGTCTCGTTGGAAGTAATGTGCTATTCAGAATAGATTTTATTTCTGAGTAGCTTCATTTTGGTAAATGGTTCTAAGTACTCCAGCCATGTTCCATGCAGGGCTGGAGCTTCTGGTTTTTAAGTTTCACCCGAAGAACAACATCCTCAGTATATTCACCCCGAATCTCTGTTACTTGACTTACCTATACTTGCTAAGGAGGTGTCAAGAAGTACAACATGTGCAGCCTACTATGAATATATTTCTAGTCTTAATTTCTACATTACAGAGCAGAATATTTACTTGCTTCTGTTGGAACATGTGGATGCACCCATAAGTGTCCATATGATTGTGTGAAACTTTCAACATGCTTTTGTTGATCAGTCGCGCAGTCGTGTCCGACTCTTCGTGACCCCATGGACTGCATTACGCCAGGCCCCGTCTTGCATTGCCTCATGGACTCTTCCCAAGCTCACACCCATCGCACTGACTATGCTATCTCTCCATCTCATCCTCTGTCGTCCCCTTCTCCTCTTCCCTTCATCCTTCCCAGCATCACAGTCTTTTCTAATGAGTTCTCCCTGCGCATCATGTGGCCAAAGTACTTGAGCATCAACTTCAAAATCTGTCCCTCCAAAGAGCAATCAGGTTTGATTTGCTGTAGGATTGACTGGTTTGATCTCCTTGCCGTCCAAGGGAC
>JANHZU010004682.1:105503-126783 GCA_032468055.1 Acrochordus granulatus
GTTTCCGTCTGCTCAGTTTTCTCATGGGACGGTCTTCATTTGAAACTTGATGAAGGTTATGTTGTCATGGACAGATTTTATTTATTATATTTTGAATCAACTTCAGTCAGAACTGGATTATGTTTAAAAAATATGTTTGTAAAAAAGATCCTGAAGCAAAAAATGGTAATATAAGGATAACTATTTTTGTAAAAATAAATGCACTTTCCTGCACTTAGGAAGTAAAGGGGTCATTCTGTATTGCTAGAAAGGCTATAATGACCTCTTAGTGTTAGTAATCATTGTTCCATTTCTAGTTTCAAGCATAATCATTTAAACAGATTTCTGAGTGATCAATATTTGCTTCTAGCATATTTGCTGCACCTTCCTGTGATAAGACAATAATGAATGGATTTTACTTCAATTAAAAATAGCCTCTTCTGGAGACATGTTGAGCCTTTTAAAGTTTTGTTTTATTTATAAGTCTCCTCAATTAAGAAAACAGAGTAGGAGCCAGCTGACAATGAAACTTCCACAGGGCCAAGACCACCCCAAGTATCCCAAAAGTAGGGGAAGTATATGCAGAACATTCTCAAAACCTATTCATCTGGATTCCTCCTTCTGTCCCCACTGAGTCATTACCACCAATTGCCCTATAGGAAGAGAGAGGAAGGAGGAAATGTGCTTGGTTGGATTCTTTCTTTGTCTTCCATAGGATTATGACACTCAACTGTCTTTTAAAACATCCTGTTTCTCTCAAAGAAGAGGGTGGAAGACAAGCAAAACCATCCTAGAATCCTGTTCAGCTGATCTCTTTCGTCCATCCTTTACCCTAACTGCCCTATGGAATGGACTCAGTATGTTTCTTTATTTGCTTTTAAGTGATGTTGAAAGGTGATATATTTAAGGTTCCTTGAATATATTTTCCTTGAAAGTTCCAAGAAGGAGGAATCCGTGATGCTTACCAACTGCTAACAAATGGAATGCTTATTCTGGTTTCAGTGCTTATGATGATCTCTGGCTTAGCTATTGTTGCTGCTGTAGGTAGCCCTTTAAGGAAAATACGTATTTTCTGAGTGACTGTATGTTAAAAACCAAAGCATCCAAACAATCCAAAGCATCCAAACAAGAATTATCTTGAATTGAATTCAAGATAATTCAATTATCTTGAATTAAGATAATTCAATTTTATTTCTCTAGCAAGTTCATATTTAGGACCTCATTATATTTGATGCTTTTACCTCTAAGATGTAGGACATCAAATTCTGTGGACACCATGGATCCTAGTCTGTGGTGTATAGATCCTAGTCTGTGGTGTATAACCCTCTGCAATGTATAGGAAAACCAGTTAAATCATCCCTGGGAGGTGGCTGTTCGGCCTGTGCTTGTAAGGCTCCAGGGACATAGATCACAAGATCTGAAGTGATACTTCCTAGAATTTTCCTTAACTAGCGAAATGGCTTTTGAAACATTGTGCTTCATAATCTGCGATATTCTGAAAGATTGTCGAAGTGGAGAGACATTTTCAAATGAAACTAATTAATATGTGAATAATATTGGGGAAATTCTGATTGTACTCAATGTACATAGTTCTGTGGCTTCTTTAACACTATTACCCTGTAATGCTGATTTTGCCCCATAATGAGGGAGCGAGTTCTTAGATTGCCCATCTTTGTCAAGCTGAAAAATGGCAGTGCTGGGCACCAACATTTTATAACTATTTAAATTGTCCTGTTGCAAGATGTAAGTAATAGAATTAGTGGATAAAGGGAGATGGAGAAACTGTTGAATACCATTCTGGTGAATGTCAAGAACCTTACCAAAAGCCAAAAAATAAGAAAGCATTTTCAATGGTGTGTTGCCTATTTCTTAATTTTGCTTCACTTAAAGCCCCAGAAGACTAATTTCTAAAGAATTTCTGTTAAGATTATTTAAAATAAAGGGAGATATGCAAACATCATTAAGAAATATATGCCATCCTTATAATATATTGCAAATTTGATAATTATTTAAAGAATGTTCAAGCTTGCTTGCATACGAAAATTGCATTTATTACTGCCTGTTATAGGATTTAAATCAGTGATGAAAAACATGAGACCAGGATGGATGTTATTGACCCAGAACTACTCACCGGAGCTAAAATTAGCCTCTTGACATTGGACAAAATTGCTTAACCATTGGACTTTTTCAAGATCTGAGCCCTTGCGCTAAAGATGAGACTCTTGAGGCCACCCAGGAGTGGAGTATAACCAAAGACATGCTGTGTAAAACATACAGTGAATTTCTGTGTTGTACATATGTTTTGTCATTAGATTGAGAATTAGCCAGAATGTCTGCTCATATCACATGAAGACATGAACATTTGGTCTTTAACTCTCTGGGATTAATATAGGATATAAAACCTTTATTAAGTTCCCTGAATTTTGAAGTTTTGGTTCTTTTTTTTTCTTTTCTTGTCTGTAGTGACTGAACATCACATCACACAGCTATAGATAAAACTGATTGCTTCCTTTACAAAAGATAGAAATATGTAAGTGTCAAAGCAATAAGATCCTCAAAAAAATCAATTTTTCCAAGGAAATAGGTACAAGCAGTTTAATGTTTGAAGGAAGCTTGGTTTTAAAGTCCAAGCTTTATTGTATGGTTGATGATCATTTGGTTATCATTGCAGTGGATTTTCTAAATTATTTACTGTTTCCTTTCTTCCTTTGAGTATCCACAAAACCAAGAAATGCTGGATACCATTTTGTTCTGTTAACTTATAAACAGTTGTCAATTCCATTTTCACATGAACAATATTTTGGTAGAATTCATCATGAATTATTTTTGTAAAGAAGTGAGTGGAAAAATTGCCTTTTGATGGCCCCAAGTAGGATGGTTGGAGGATAGATAAAAAGCTCTGGACGATGGGCACAACCATGCACTCAAAGCCCCACCATATTGTTTATATATGTGCAATGTGCATGATGTGTGTTAAAAGTCTATGGGGCTTCAATCATGCAATTTTGCCCACCATCATATTTTAAGCATCAGCCCAGAGGCTCTTGGCCATGGGTTATATTGAACATTCTCTGGATGACTGGAGATAGCATACAGTACATGGATACTTCTTTTGTTTCTTTTGTTAAGGGAGAATTCTGGATGTTTTGTTTCTTTTTAAAAAATTTCCGTCTCAAAACAACAGAAAAATTAATGTGTTTCAGCAAGTGTGGTCAGAAATGGCAGGAGAGAGGAATGCAGAAGTTAGGCCCAGGACTGCAGACTGCCTATTCCTGAGCTGATGAAACACAGTCCTAAGAAATCTTGTTTTTTTACAACACAAGATCTTTCTGGACAATTTAACTTCAATACTTTATCCTTGGTGTGATGATCCATTTCTCTTCCTACAGTATATTTATCTCTTCCACTCTTCTGCAGGATGTTTATATGCAAATCTGAATACTCTGATTTGGAAGAATGTGTAGCCAAAGCCAGGTTATTTATTGGTTACTCAAACAATAATTTCTACATTAATTTTACTCACAAGCTTGTCCTCATGAACCTGATCTAGAATGATAATTGTAATTCTAAGAAAATTGTCCCCACAATGTTGTCATTAAGATACAGCATTGTTAAGGTCCCATATAAGAATGAAAGTCTACTGATGTAAAAGAGGGGTGGGAGTTAAAGAAGGCATTCATTGGTTGTTCTCTAGTGTGTTGAACTTGGAGTCCTATTCGCACATAGTTGCACCTGAGTCTTGCATGAATCATCTCTTGCGCAAAATAAATATGCAAATCCTAGTAAATTCTAAGCAAGATTACAAACCAAAATTATTCAGAAGGGAAGCTGAATAGTCCTTTATTACAAAGTATCAGAATATCATGTTTTATTCTGGACTCTTATTTTGTAAAATGTATTGGCTGTTAAACCTGAAAAATGGACAATGAGGTAGTGATAAAAAGAAATAGTCAGAACCAGTTTATCAGCACAATAACATTGCGTACCCTCCTGCTAAAACAGAGCCACTTGAGGTCTTAGCAAAAGTTGTAATTGAAAACACACACACAGTAGCTTTGAAATGATAGAGTTGTAACCACACTTGATTTTTTAAAAGTTAAAGTTTGATTCACAATTTCCCATTGGAGTGGCTCTCAGAACATTTTTGAACAGAAGCATTTCTTTGTGAGGAAAAGTATCAGCCTCAGCAAGCACATCTTTGTTTGTTGTCATTGGCATAAAGAATTGTGAGTTCCAGAAGGAGCAAAACCCAAACCAAAATATTAATTAATCTTACCCAAGTAACCACCTGGCTTTGAGCAGAAAAGACTATTATGGCTTTGAGAACCCTTTTGGGAAATAATTTAAATCCGTATCAGATATCACAGTTTCCAACTGACTCTTTGGAGCATATTTATTTTTGATGTATTTTGCTTTTCCCTCTAGAAGTGCAGCTAAAGGAAGTAGCCTGGGAAATTCTCTTTCCTGATAGGAGCTCAAAGGGAAATTGACTATAAGAACTTACAGGGGGACATCAAGAAAGCTGAAACTTCCTGTAACCAAGAAGGAGATCTTGGTTAGATCTAGCAACATGGGACAAGAGTCGTATGAAATTGCTTCCCCCCAAAAAACACCTATTTTATATTGTCAAGCTATTATTTCAACATTTATGCCATTTCTTTTTTTAATTGGATTTGAAATAAATTCTGGGTTTACAGTTCCCAGAATTCCCCAACAGAGATAGCTTTGATCCTTCCCTTCTGAAAAAAAAATCAAAATAACTGTTGACCACCAATGGAGAGAGAAATTATGAGCTAGGAATAAGCCATTGTATTCTGGAGGAAAATTGGGTGGAGAAAACTTGTACATGTCTTTTGAAGTCAGCGAGCTGGTTCATCCTAAGGAAGTTCCATTAGGCTAGCTTCTTTCACACTTTTGGAAAAGCAGTCTTGGCTTTCATAATAGGTAGTGACAACAAAAGGTATATTTATTTTATATATTCTTCTGAAGATGATACTCCTTGCTGTTATTATGATGCTGATCTTAATCTAGCTTTTATGCTTTATGTATTATCAGAACTGATGTCAAGCCAGGCACATTCAAACCAGACAGAGATATTTTGTAAACATGACCAGATTCAAATCTATTTCCAGGGAATCTCTTGATTCAATAACATGGGAGACAAAGACTTTGGATTTAAATTATGGAACTTGATAATGTATGTTGTTGTTCAGTCGCTCAGTCGTATCTGACTCTTTGCGACCCCATGGATCACAGCACTCAGGCCTCCTTCCCTGCATTATCTCCCAGAATCTGCCCAAGTCCATATCCATCATGTCTGCAATGATATCTAACCACCTCATCCTCTGCGGTCCCCTTCTCCTTTGGCTTTCAATCTTTCCCAGCATCACAGTCTTCTCCAATGAGTCTTCTCTTCACATTAAGTGGCCAAAGTATTTGAGCTTCAGCTTAAATATCTGTCCCTTCAAAGAGCAATCAGGGCTGATTTCCTTTAGGATAATATATGCATACATGCACACAACCCTATAGGACTTGATCCATGTGCTCTACTATAGACTGATCCTCTGCTTGTACATGATTTCTTTGATCTAGCTGTGTCATGTGCTTGAAGCCTCTATTGTTGACCACTAAGAATGGATTAAGAAAGAAGAGATCTACTGCTGGATCTGTTCTAAAGCCTAACATTTATACAGTGAAAATATTTGTCACCTTGTAAGTGGATTGGGTCAAAAGTGTATATGCAATTTAATAATAATATAACCACCCATATGGATTCTTCTTTGAGGCTGATTTCTCTTATTGTTCTGTATCCAAAGTTCAAATGGTTAGATGCTTGTCTTGTCCTCTCTTGCTTCAGGCTTTTTCCATTTTTATGTCTACCTCCTTCTTACCTACCCCTTCCTGTCTATCAGTAGCAGCAGAACTATTAGACCCTGTCATTTTTTAATGAATTTCTGGTGTGACAATTTGGAATATCTAATCTCAATATGACACAAGTTTCTCTATTAGTGAAAAGCCAAGCATTATTGCCTTATAGTAGTGAGACGGACAAAAAGATGGAAGTTAAGGGTGCACTATTAATTTATTCCATCCTTTTTACACTTACTCATACATGAAATTTGTAATTTCATCAAATAAATCCAGTTCATCACAGACATATCATGTTTGTATTCAAAAACTCAGCCTAAATATGGGAGATGAAAATCATGATTGCACATTATGTATGCAATTAAATTAAAAACATCAGAGTTTGGACACTGAAAACACCACCTCTTAAAACATGCAGACCTTTTATTCTTGTGATTTTAAGCTCAATGTGATCTAGTAGAGCAAATGTTAAGGCACAACTTGGCATAGAGAATAAAATATTCATATTCTTTTCAAACATTTATTTGTAAAATATTATTAAATTAGGAGAAAGGAATATGACCTTTTCTGTCTTAATAAGAGGATAGCTGTCTGACATTACTGAATCTCTGTCTCACTCTGTCATTCATATGTGAATCAAAGTGAAGAATTTAATACTTTGTTATATTGAGATGGGAGGATAAATTATCTTCTTTCAATTCTTTTCCAAGAAAACTAAACTGTAACCCTTGTATGGCCACTCCTCAAATGGGGCAACACAATTTCTGCTTGGTTATTTATCTGACTTACAGTTTATCCTGCTGCTGCTAACTAACAAGGAATTTTGGAGGTGAGCTTGGCAAAATTGTTTGAAACATTTTGTAAAAGGCAAAATGCAATCCCCATTGGATTTGTGCGTCTGGAGATTTGTGCATATTCATACTCACAAATAGCTCACTGCAATGTAATGCTGAGCTGAATGCCTGTCAAAATCTGTCAATCAACTAACACCGTTCTTTCATAAAGACCCAGCAGTTCTTTATGTTTGTGCATAAACATAATGTTTGTGCCATCAATTAAACTAAACTTCAAGTAGAAAAAAATGTTTGGGTGACCAGGACAGAAAATGTCCAGTTGTAAAATAGTAAATTACATATGCAATCAAATGGAGACACCCTACCACCACCACCACCACCACTACCGCACACTTCATATCAAAAGCAAGCCAGGTTATTTACTCTTCATTATATTGCCCGTGTTTTCTGAGAAGAATGTTTAGATTATAACAGCAATCCAAATGAATCATAGAACAAATCAATCATAGTTCTCATTTAAGCACAAAGGACCAGACCTGATCTCTGATATCTTGGACCTGTAATGTGAAGACCTTGCTGCCTTGAAAAACTCATAATGTTGGAAAGATGCTGGAAAGAAAAGAAGAGGACAACCAATGACATTACAGCAGGTGATGGGAATACCATTGGAAGACCTGTAGGTCCAGATTATGGACAGATTATCTTAGAGAAGGTCATTAAAAGGGATCATTAAAAGTTCAATGATGGCAGTAGGTAAATCTATGACCAAGATTATTTTCAGCAGGAACATGCTAATGAAGGAAAAATGGCATAGTTTTATGGAATTGGAGAACTGGAAAAGGGAAGTCTCTTCTTCTGTGCAGGACATATATTGTTGTGTAGTAGCACCTAGATGACCTTGATGGATCTCAGAAGCTAAGCAGGATAGTTAGTATTTAGCTGATGAATTACCTGGGAATTTCAGGGATTTATAAACCCTTAGTGGGGTTGAAATAAACATCTTAGAAGAAGGCATAGCTACAGCCTTTCAATATAAGCCAGATCAGGATAGGGATACTACAAGAAGCACTGGAAGTCAACTTTACTGTTGTAGAGTATAATCACAGAATTTTAAAGCCTGCCAGAGTTTTTGTCTACCTCTTATACCATGTGAAATGAAGGCAGATTTATTCTGAGTCTTATTTTCATGTTCCCTCCTTTCTCAGGGCTGAGCTATAGTTTATTTTTTCCTTCATTAATTCTGAACATATATTGCATTCTTTTCCCAATGTTATCTCTGAAGAGATCTACACTAGCAATCAAATTTGACCTTTAGAGTATCTTCACATCTCAGTTAATTTCTCAGATTGACACACCATGCTAACCTGCAATTTGTTGGCACAGTGACATAATGTCCAGCCTTTAGAAGCCATAATAGTTTACAAATAACTGAAGGAAGAAAGGAAAACACTTGGTTGGGAAAGGATTCTTCAAAGAAGCTCATGTTGGTAGGATGTTAAAGCTATAGGTAACTGACAGTGCTCCAATAATTAATTTGGTGATTAAATTAGAAATGCAAAGACCAAACTGGAAAATAAGCATGGTAGCTTCTAAAAAGATAGAGTTAAATTTCACTACTTGTAACTCAGCAGAGATATCCATGTAGAGATTTTGGCAACAAAACGGAAGTGGTTGCTTTGCTTTGAGATATGTGCTAAAATATAATGGGATAGGAATGATTCAGATTACTTAGCTTCTAAGGAGCCATTATTTTCTGATAGCATATACTTTATTATGAAAATACTCATGCCTTCAAGAATCACCAAGAGAATTTGGAGGGATGCTGAATTTGGGGAAAATCTGTAATAAAGGGAAGGAATTATATTTTTCTACATTTAATCCTTCTCAGTCCCATTTGAACATTATTGCAACATGTTCAGGTTCATTTAGGAAATGGGCAGTTGACTGATGAAGCTGTTGTTAAAAGATTACTTTTTATTGGCAGTTCCAACATGGCATCTGCCTTTGTCACCATGGCTGAGACACTGTAATGCTAAGGCATCTGGCAGACTTTCATTTGTCTACTGATTTGCTGCATAGAGGAAAAAGAAGGTCCACTGTTGAGCAATAGACATTGAGTGGTAATCATCACACATTGTCAGGTATTCCCCAAAATCAGATATGTTCTTATGTAAACTATAGTCCTAATAAGTTGTAATTGCAGTGACACAGTCCTCAAGTCAAGCTACATGTGTTTACTCTGAAAAAGCCTTTACAATTTGGCACCATCCTCTTTGTTTCTTGAGTTGTTAATAATCAAAACATTTCAACAAACTTTTATAACTGGTTGAATTTTAATCCTAATTCATAGAGATATACAAAAGTTCGGATTTGGTTTCCTAAAAATCCCTTCGATGTACATATAGAGTCTCATATTGTCCCCAAGGAACAGCCATCTTCCACAGAAACTGGCTGGTTTAGGGAAAAGACTGGTGCTTTAAGGACTTAGAAAGAGGAGGCTGCTTTCATGCTCTCCTGTGCTTCAAAAATTAAAATTGAATGCCTTCTCTAAACAGAGGGGGAGGAATTAGACACACTTATCTCTTGTTTACAATGCAGTCCTTTCATCACTCCCAAAACAGTTTTCTCACTTGTTGCATGATGATTCATGTGACTCTGAGGGCAAGGATCAACCCCCAGCTGATTTAAACATCTCTAAGCATGTTGATGTCTGGCAATCTGCTAAGAGAGAAAATATAAATTCCTGCCATCCCCCACCGGTCATTTTGAACTGAAGAAGCTTCTTGAATGGGAAGTGAGTCTTCAAGAGGAAAAAAAAAGTCCAGTTGTCTTTTGAGAAAGCTTTTTTTCAACCATGCTTCAAAACTGCATCTGGAGATCTAGTCTGAAGAACTGCATAACTGTGAGGAAAACTTTTCCTTCTTTAATTTCTTTGCCTGCATTTGAACCAGCCATTCCTGCTGATTGTCTGGCACTGTCAATGTGCCGCTTGACAAGGGCTGCCTGGCTTGTTGACAAGAGTTTCTTGGTATTTCAGACTTTCAGCTTGTCCTGGCTCAGCTTCAGGTCTCAGACACAGCGTGGAACAACCAGATAAGAATCTTTTTTATTATAATTTTTTATTAGTTTTCTTCTATATCAAATATAAAACAGTAAAACTAAACTTCAAAAACAAAAAACTACATAACATATACATAAAAAAGACAAAACAAAACATGCATATAAACTAATTACAAAACAATATATAACATCACTAATACAATAGTTCCAACTTTATTCTACATGAATATCTCTTCTCCAATCTAATTAAAAAAATGTTCTCCTCATATGTTATAATCTCAACATAAATCTAATTAATATATCTATAATAAATAATACATTATATTATTATTCATATTATATCTTTCCTTTCTCTTATGCTTTCCCTTATACACAACCCTTCAGATACGAATCTTTATTGTATCTTTGGGCCATCCACTAAAACAGTTGATTCCTCTCTGTCAAAATGAAAGTGCAATTCCCTTTTTATAACCAATATTTAAACCTGCCACTTCTGCTCATCCTTCCCATAGTTAAACAAGCATTTTGCTTTGTGTTGCTTGGTCTTAAAGTTGGGTAGTTTGTTATTGACATACTGGACAAGTTGACCCTGAGAAATTCTGCCTCTTAATTCTCACAGTGATTGCTGCCATGAATCTTGGGAGGCATATTCTTTTGTCCTCCCATGGTGTAAATCGTAACTTCCTTTGGCCTGAGGGCTGCACCAGATTTTGCATTGCATGTTGAGGGTTGCTCCTCAAAGGTGGGCATACATTCAAAGCTAAGTGTATGCCCATCTGCAAATGCTTGACTTGTCCAGCTATGGTGGTCTTCTGAGCTTTACTACCTCTTCTTTTATATCCTTTTTGTCAAATGGTTCAGAACCTCATTTCATAATTAAAAGTTAAGCACCTGTTGTGTTTTAAAAACAGTACATGTGGCTTTTGATAAACCATTTCCATAGTTAATAAACGGTAACGTTTAATTGGGTGTGTTATTGTATGATACAGAAAAATGCCTAAAAATAAGACCAAAGGAAGAGTGCAATGAATGCAAAATAAAGCATGAAATTGAGTAACTTTGTTGTTATTAAAATACAGCTTTGTCACTGCCCTCAGCCACCCAGTACTAAAGTTTTCTAGATTGGTTCTTATTAAAGAAGCAGTAAAATTGATTTCTATCTAGCTCAGAGAGAGAGAGAGAGAGAGAGAGGAGAAAAAAAAGGAAAATAAATCAGAGCACTGCAAATTATGGCTGGTTTGAATAGGTGAAAATTATTCTCACTAGTCGGAAAGATGAGAGTAAACATATTTGTGAGCACAGGGGGATTTCCTTTTTCATTCTCTTTCAACCTAAGTTAAGGAGATAATCTAATTGTCAAGTCTTCACACCTGGTCTTGGCAATGAACCCCCAGGTCTTCAGACGTGCAATCCTTAATTCAGCACTCAGCTAGACTGGCAGAAGAATCTCAAGATTTGACAAGATTAAAAAGTGTATTGCATGCAAGAATGGAGCCTTAAAGCAACAACTGATTGGCCAAGACAGCTGAGATTTTTATATCTGGGCTCTAGGGTTTTAACTCTTGGCTGCTTCCTCAGGCCTTTGGAACTAAAGAATACTCGCCAAGTTGCTTGGGGTGGGGAGATGATGTCTACATAATATAGAAGAGGTGCGGTGGCGCAGTGGATTAGTGCCGCCAGTTATGCTGACCAGAATGGCCAGCATTCTGGCAGGTTCGGTCCGCAGCTCCACATGACGGGTGAGTTCCCGTCACTTGCCTCAGCTTCTGCTCACCCAGCAGTTCGAAAGCATGTAACAACTGGCGAGTAGATAAATCAGGTACCACTTCGGTGAGATCTAGCTGGCTTCGGCGGGACGGGCGAGGCGAGAGGCGAGGAGTTGAGTGGCGAGTTGAAGGTGGCCCACCCTCCTGCCGGGGGTGGAGCAGAAACTGCGGAGATGCCCAGATGCAACATCACCGGCTAGCAGGGGGGGTGGGGTTAGTTTACACTGCTGTATAAATCTCTAATCCATGTAAGCCGCCAAGAGTCTTCGGAAATTGGTGGCATAGAAATGTGTAAAATAAATAAATAAACAATATCCCTCTCTAGTTTAGGAACTGCTGGTCCCTGCCTCGCCAACTCTAGTAATTCAACCTGTACTCTTCTCCCAAGTCTTCTCATGATTTCTTTCGTTTCTGCTTCTTGATGGATGTAAAACAGCGTTAGCAACTTTGAAATGTCTGGACTTCAGCTCCCAGAATTGGGGAATTCTAGGAGTTGAAGTCCATCCATCTTTCCAAGCTTGAGAAACACTGGAACTGTAGCCCCCCAAGCCTGAAAAAAATGCAGGTATTGATTCTCTGTTTTCTTTTGGCAAACATTCATTAAATCAGTCTTCAAAGACAGTCTTTCCAACTTGTCCAGAGCTGAACTGGGTCAGAGGATGAGGGAGAAGGATTATTTTTCTGATAAGCCTGTCGGTCAAGTTCCTCAGGATATGAGGAGCAGATACAGGAAGCAAAACTGAGTTGCCCATGAAAACTTGTAAGTGGAGCTGATTTGATGACTGTTACTTATTTTGTGTGATAATTACAAAGAATGATTGTATCCTTGTGGTCTCTTTGTATGAATCCCAAGCAGTAAAGATTTTTTTCCTTGTGACCTTTTCCTGTGCTACTGTGGCAGCTGGGAGGATAAAGCAGGGAAAGACTTTTTCAAATCTCCAAATTGTTTGCTCCAGAACTCTACATTTGTTGTACTGATTAGCAATAAGTGAGTTTTGTTTGTAATATTTTTTTTTCAGGTTGGCTTTAGATAGATGCCATGGCCATTTTCCATTAATCTGCATTTTCCTGAACACAGGAATAATTGAAAACATGGGTTGCTATTGTTGGATGCTAAAACTTTATGCCAATAATGCTATGATACTTAATGCATTGGACTACAGTTGCTAATATTTGTGCTGTTTAGGGTGAAAGAGGAGAGTGTAGAAGCTGGCTTGAAACTCAACATTAAAAAAACAAAGATCGTGGCAACTGGCCCCATCACTTCCTGGCAAGTACAAGGGGAAGAAATGGAAGCAGTGGCAGATTTCACCTTCTTGGGCTCCAAGATCACTGCAGATGGTGCTGCAGCCATGAAATTAAAAGACCCTTGCTCTTTGGGAGGAAAGCTATGGCAAACCTGGACAGTGTAGTAAGAAGCAGAGACCTTGCCAACAAAAGTCCACATAGTCAAGACTATGGTTTTCCCAGTCGTAATGTATGGCTGTGAGAGTTGGACCATAAGGAAGGCTGAACGTTGATGAATTGATGCCTTCAAATTGTGGTGCTGGAGAAGACTACAGAGAGTCCCTTGTCTGATTTTTTTATTGTTTCAAATACTGATATCATTCTTTTTCTCCATTGTTTTATGTCCATGGTCAATGGACAAGAAAATTCAAAATACTGAAAGTTCCTGGGATTATATTTTTATTGATTTATACTGCCATGAGCAATCATTTCAAATTGTGAACTCTTGTGAATATATGCCTTCACTGCCCTTTTTAAAAAAAAAGGAAATAAAAATCCAAAATATCTACAGGCAACCAATATTCTCCAAGAGCTTCATAATGTATGTTTGCCATCTATGAGGAAAAAACACTTAGATTAATCCATTTGTAGGGTTTACTTCTGGACTTGAAATTGTAAGCTGCCTACATCAGAAATGCCTAAGGGAATTGTTCGGGCAGAGAAAGTAAAAAGGGCAATATCCTTCAACTATGGACCTTTTATTTTTTAAGATATATGTGATAAAGATAAAGAAATATACCATCACTTTTCTCAGGCAATGTTTGACAGCACAAGGGATTTGGACTGAAACTATGATATGCACAGCTGACATACAATTTGTAGGATCTGTGTCTATGTGTGGTGGATGTATATGCGAAAAACTGCTCTAGATTCAATCAAATATACTCGTCGGACAAATTTCCATATTATTTCTACTCATGTATTCATTGATATAAATATTCATTCTCTCTATTAGGATGGTGCTTTCAAGTCCATAACAGAATTCTAACCCTATTATGCCACAAACTGCTTGAATCTGCAAGGACAGAGCCAGGAAGCTAAGGCTCAGAATGAACTAAGACTTGCAACAAATTCCAAAAATAACAAAAAAAATTATTTCAATATGTAAATAACAAGAAAATTAAAGTAATTGTCAGTCCAGTAATGGGAGAAGATATCAAGAAGGTGATGGGTGGTAAGGAGAAAGGATAATTATTTAATTCTTTCTTTGCATCTGTCATGACACTAAAGGAAAAAAAATAGTCCAGTCTATCAAACAAAAGCAGCACTGTAGGAGACAGAACAGGAATGCAGGTCAAAATAGGCAAGGATTGGTAAGATAACACTTATCTGCTTTGGACAAGGTCTGATCTCCTGGACCAGATGGGTTACATCTCAGGGTACTGAAGGAAGTGGTAAGATTTGATCTTGGAACTACTGAATGAAATCTTTCAGAGTTCCTAGACATTAGGGGAACTGCTAGAGGACTGGAAAAAAACTGCTGTGGTTGCAATTTTCAAAAATGGGGGAAAAAGAAGACCTAGGAAACTTCAGACCAATCAGCTTGACATCAATACCTGGGAAAATCCTGGAAAATATAAGGAATGGATTTGTGAGCATCTAGAAATGAACAAGGTGATTACTAGAAGCAACATAGAAAACAGGTCATACCAAACAAACCTTATTGCCTTCTTTGATAAAGTGATTAAATTAGTGGACCTAAGAAATGCTATAGATATATAGTATACTTAGACTTCAGTAAGGCATTTAGTAAAATAGATCACAGCTTACTTCTTGGTAAGATAGAACAATGTGCAATAAACAGTATCACCACCGGATGGATTAGCAGTTGGCTGACCAACGGCATTCAGCATGTAGTGCTCAATGGAACAACTATGTGGAGGGAAGCATGCAGTGGGGTGCCTCAAGGTTCTGTCTTGGGCCTACTGCTCTTCAATATCTTCATAAATGACCTAGATGAGGGAATGGAAGGAACGCCCATCAAATTTGCAGATGACACAAGGTGGGGAGAATTGCTAAGACTTTGGAAGTTAGACTCAAGATTCAGAAACATCTTGACAATCTTGGGCATTGGGCCCTATCTAACAAGATGAAGTTCAATGGTGAGAAACGCGAGGTGTGTTTAGCCTAATGAAGAGAAAGCTGGGGAAAACATGATAGCAGATTTCCAAAATTTGAAGACTTGTGAGCAGACTTCCAAAATTTGAAGACTTGTGACAGAGAAGAGGATGTTGATTTATTCTCCATAACACCATAGCTCCACAGAGGGCAGGACAAGAAGCAATGAGTCAGAGGGATTTCCTGACAATGAGAACGATTAATCAGTGAAACAATTGCCTCCAGAGTTGTGGGTACTCCATTGCTGGAATCCTCAAGAAAAGATTGGACAACCATTTGTCCAGGATGATATAAGGACAACTACCTTGGGCAGCGGGTTGGATTAGAAGAGCTCCAAGGTCCTTCTGGCCCTAGGATTCTATGATTCTAAACCATATAAACAAAAATCTATTCTTCTCGAAGCACAAATCCTTTCTCTTCTATTACACTTTTCATATAATACAGACCTTATTTTCATTTTTTAAAAATTTATTAAAGTTTTGTGAAATACATAAAAACTAATACATGTTCATAAACAGCAGAAGCAGTAGAGAAAGAAAAAAAGTAAAAGTGCAGAAAGAAAAACTTGAAAAATCAGCTTCTGAATTCCTTTATACCAAGTATAAATACAATTACCAAATTACTTCTTACACCGATTACCAAAAAAACTCTTCATTTTTTCCTATTATCCTTTTTTTTCTCATTATCAAAGCCACAGATCATAAGAGCATTTTTTCCTGTATCATGAAAAAAGTCTAAATGAGGTTTTTAGTTGACCATAAATTTAAATATTTTTTTCTCTGTTTAAAGGAGAAAAAGGTAATTTAGCCATCTCTACAAGTTCCATCATTATCACCAGCCATTCCTCTATTGTACGTAAAAGCCTTTCCACTTTTGAACATATAATAGTATTGCTGCAGTTGTTCTATATAAAAACAAAATTCAGGAAGTTTTTTCTAGTTTCTTGTCCGTTAGTCCCAAAAGAAAGTAGTCTCTGGTTTCAGTAGTACCTTTAAAATTTTCTGAATTAATGCATGAATTTTTATCCAAAATGTTTTGATTTTTTTTACATGTCCACCAAACATGATAGAATGTCCCTTCACGTTGTTCACATTTCCAGCAACAATTCAAAATATGTATTCTAGATGCAGAGCTCATTTTCAGAAGGGGTCCATAAAGCTAGAAATTACAGTCATGGGCCCTCATTCCATTCCTGTCTCTTTTAAACTGAAAATGGAAAAGCACAAAATACCACGCATTGTTTCAGTCTGCTAGGCCAAACTACTAATTTGTATGTATATTCCATCTTCACCCAAAGAACTACACATGATGGCAGGCATTATTCTTTTCCCAGTTGTATCCTCATAGCAACCTCATAAGGTGTATTCATTAGAGAAAACATGACTAGGCTAAGATCAATTCCAGAGTCAGTTTAAAGAATCTGGGAGCTCAATACAATACTCTCTCAATTAGATTCTTGCAAAATAGTTGTGGAACCTACACATTCAGAATGGAATACCCATAGAAACTAAACTAAAATTTTAAAACATATCTTTACAACAACCTCTTTTATGAGTAGAGTTTTATCAGCACTCCAGTCATTACCAAGTCAGAAAAGTTACAGAACTGCACACTGAAATATGGCAAGAAACATAAGAAAAATGAATCTTGGTTCTAACCAAGCTATGCCAGCAAATCTGCAGCCAATTCAAAGAGGTCAATCGACATTCCAATACGAGAGAGAGAGGGGGAGAGAGAGAGAGAAAGGGACCTAGCAGTGTGTACAAATTATTCTATAATATCCTTAATTTCACATGCTAGGAAAATAATGCTTAGATCATACAAGTCCTACAGGAAAAAAAAAAGAGATGCCAGATGTTCAAGCTGGCTTTAGATGATAAAACAAACAGATAATAATATGTGAATAAAAATGCCAAATTCAATCTAAATATTGGGCTGCTGTGTGTCTGGTATACTTGCAGCATTTCATGCCCGCCAATTTTCCTTGGCAAATAGAATCTGTCAACATCATTGCATGGATGAAGGGCATAATTCATTCTCATCATTCTTCTGATCTTCCTATCCGGGGTTTTTAGTTCTTTTTGAATCTACTCCACTACTTCAGAAATGTATCTAATGACTAGAATTGCCCAGGTGTTAATTGCCTACATGGTATTTCCTCCACTGAGTTTGGACTTTAAGATCTTCTTCACTCTCATCATTTATTTATTTCTCACCTTCTTCTTGACTTCAGTGTGATTGATGTTGTCAGCCTGAAGGATGCCCAGGCATTTGTAGTTATTGTCTTTATCCAGATTCTAAATCTTATTTCCATAAGGCATCTTGATTCCTTCAGTTTTCACTATTTTACCCCTGTTGATGGTAAGGGTGGCACATTTGTCCAGTCCAAGCTACATTGGCTATATAGAGGGACAGTGTTGATCAGCAATTCTGTTTATTATTAATATTGGAGAAAACTCCTGAGAAAACTGTGGACAGCCAAGAAAATGAACATACATATTATCTAATCAATGTAGTTTTCACCCAAGGCACAAATGACCAGACTCAAATTATCCCACTTTGGTCACATTATGAAATGATCTAGCTTTCTAGAGAAGGCTGTTATGCTGGAAAAAGTGGAAGACAAGAGAAAAAGAGAACAAAGAGCAACATGGTAGATGGACTCAATTACAGCACTAATAGGGATACTGTTGGAAGACCTGAAAATTAGAGACACATCATCACAGAGAAAAATCTGTGTGATTGCTAAGAATCACAATGACTTGATAGAACATAATCACTCTAAAGGAAATATATTAGAAGCAGTAGCTGTATACTCACTACTTCAAAAAAAAATCTTTTTTTAGTCAGCACATACTTCCCTTGACAGAAAAAGAAAACTATTTTTATTATGTCTTATTTTTCAAATGCTGACTTTTGCCCTCTGACTTTCTAAAAACTCCTGTAGCAATTTCCTCCATTTCTATTACAGAAAAAAAGCAGAATAATAACAAAAACCATCAATTTGAGTAGCCTTCTACTTCTAGAAGTAATACCTTAGTGTCCATTTATTCCTGCCTTTGTTTTCCTTGCCACCCTGCCTTCCCTCCCTTCCTTTCCATGATCTGCATGGACTCTTGGTGATTTATGACAATACAATAATAAAAAATTTAAAATCAAGAAAACAGCACAATAATGATCAATTAAATTAATCATGTTTATGAATAGCCAGAATGTTTAAAATATTATTTGGAAAAACCAGCAGGGTGAGTGCTGATTTGACCTTGCATGCACCAGGTGAGTAGATTCATTCTGGAGAAGGTGATCCTAGGAACCTATAGAGGCATAAAGAACTTTTTTTGGTTAAAACCACCCATTTGAACTGCACTTGGAACTTTTTAAGGAACTAATGCAGGGACCTTAGTGCATGGATTACATTGCAGCTTCTGTGCATTGGCAATCCCAAAATAGAGCACATTCTTGTATTCCAGTATAAGGGTAATAGTGCAATAATTAGTGCGGGAATTAGTGCACGGCCTCCCACTTTGGGAATGGCCACAACTGATATTCCAGCAGAATTTCAGCAAACATTCTCCAGCCATTGCACCTATTTTCCTCTCTAGCAGGACCCTCAAATCACAAGCCTGCTCCTTCAAGGGATACCATCCCATGCAGATTTATGACAGAGAATCTTTCTGAACAAAGAATGAATATATTTCACTTAGCTTCAGCCTGTTTAGTCCCATCTAGACCCCAAAGTTTCCAGATAATGAGTCAAAATTTATATCATATATCTGGCTCAATCTAGGGTGGAGATACAAAGCTGTATCATCAGCATGTTGACAGTACATTCCTCAAACTGATAGATGATTTCTTCCAGTGGTTTCCTGTAGATGTTGAATAGTAAGGGGAAGACAATCAAGTATTTGTTTAACAGATTTATCTGAAATATATGCAAGAAAGTTCTGAGCTATTCATTTCAGATTGCTGAAGTGGCTTCAGTACGATTTCTCCTTTTACTAATCTAATATTTGCTTAATTATTCATGTCTCATGTTTAACCAGTAGTTAAGTTTAACTATTTTCTCCTGCAAATCATGCAATTTTTTTGTGTCAAACTTCATTATTAATATATGCTTCTTATGGGCTAAATGACATTCTCTATGCCCACAATATCTAGTGTTTCCTTTAATTTGTGGTTACCTTTTGGAGGTCTATCTATCTAAGAATTAAACAAGAAATTTATGACTCTAATACTCCACTTTTCATTATCTTTTTCTGCTCAGAATTACAGACATTTGATAGCCAATATTTGGAGCCCATCTGAACTTGTAATTAAAAAGGTACATGCATGCTTCATTGTACCATTGCAGATATTTTTTTTACATAATTTTTCTTTCATTAAATTGACTGAGAATCAGTAGCAAAAAAAGTAGAGTTTTTGTGCATAGAATTAGAATGAAGTATCTTCCAAGGCAGGGATATTTTACATACTTCTTAAATTTCTAGGTACCTCAGCTCCAGACTCTATAGTGGCTCTTCTAATTGGACACCTATGAATTATGAATTGTTTCCTTGGCCCTGTAAAGGTGGAGGCCTTACTGATGGATAAACTGTAAGTGAAAAAGTGTAGGAGCATCAGTACAGGGGGTAATATGTGGTAATGCCTGCCATCTTGACTTTTTTTTCCCTTCCTCCACAAACTCCCTCCCCCTATAAACTCTGAAAAGCCAATTGTTACAAGCTGTATAATAATAATTATGGGTTCATAATGTTTTAAGGTAGTAAGGTAATTCAAAATATTAAATAGATTGATATTCATAGTTGAATTGAAAGTGGAGATGGAATTGATTTTTGTATGTCTGGCACTGGTTTAGGTATATTGTTATTACAGCACTATGGCTTCAAGCTACAAATTGAAACTTGCATTATTTTGATTGCCTGCTGCTTGGAAATGAACTGATGTCAGTAGATTAACTGAAGTTTTTGCCTCCTAGGGAACCAAAGGAACATTTGGATGGACGGCTATGCTACTGCAAGTAAGGCCTATATATTCATTTTCAATGGACACCATATAAAGGGCTGATGAAAGAGGCCCTGTTTCTCTGCAGGGAAGGATGACACCAGAGAGCTAAAAGGCAACCAGGTGTTGATTTTTTTCCTTAAGTTCAGCTGTGTAATCTTTCATGACCCCAAATTTCAAAAATCATAGTCTATGATGATTTATATCATACAGTACCCTCTAAGGACCAAAGGTCACCCTTGGTTTTTGAGTACTGAGCTAGAAACCATATGTCTTAAAAAAGTGGATGACACCAAGATAGAAATGTCAAAAAGAAAAAAAACAAAACCAATTAATGTAACTTAAATAGTTCATGTCATATAATGATAAATTAATCATGGAAAATAATAATTACTCCTCATATATTTAATCACTTTACCTTTGAATTAAGAATTCATTTTGGCAGCAACTTTTGGAATAAGCCTGGACTGCAGGGGATGCTTTTAGAAAATACAGGTCCCTTTGAGCCACAAATTCACTATCCATAGCCTAGAGGCTGCCTTATTTAATTATAATATCTATTACAATAAAATTTCCAGAAAACCTAGCTCTGCAGACCAAAGAAGAAGTAAGGATCAATATTAGGAAATAAATAATTAAATCCATTATCCTTAATATACCATGATGAAAATTTGAGAGAGTAAGGAATATTTTGAGGGAGCTTTTCCTAGATTTTTGCCCTGGATCAACAATCTCCATATGTCAAGACCATTATTTTTTCCCAAGAAATCAGAAAAGTGTTCAGCTTCCTTTGATTCTTTTTTTGGTTTGGTTTTGCTATGTCAAGCTAACTCAAAACTTTGCTATCCCCTAGATTTTATCAGCCATCTCTAAGCAATAAAAATTCACTCCCCTCCAAAAAGCTGACCTCACTCCAAATCTTGTGTACAGACATGCCATATACACATGTGACATCCCAAGTTAGTTTCTCTGTGTGTAGCTTGATAGATTCTCACATATTAGACTGTTGGATCAAAAGCTGAAAACAGGATGAAAAGTATAACCTAGGGGAGGAAAGTATGTTTATAATATAACTAACTAACAGCATGTTAGCTTGTGTCAAGTACGATGAGCCCTCTGCTGATTTTCAAACATGGTGATATGGAAAAAGATGACATGGTTCCATAAATTCGTATGCTCACTGTAAGATTTCAGAAAGCAGAAGATGAATATTTATTAACCTGAGGGAGAAATGTCAAATGAAATTCTCTCAGATCTTTGCCTTTGGTGTGGTGGCATTTTTATGTTCCACACTTGGGCTTTTGCTAGCATGGCCCCACCATCAACAGTGCTGTCAAGTGGCTGCAAAAGAAATACATATATGTATATTTTAAAACTCCACACACCCCATCTTAATTCAACGGTGAT
>JANHZU010004683.1:0-11665 GCA_032468055.1 Acrochordus granulatus
GTTAGTTTTGTGTATTTCTTAAAAGGAAAATGTTGCCCAGCTTGTTCCTATGAGAATATACCACTGTGATCCAAACGGAATGTGCATTTTAACAAACGAGATCAGCAATATTTAGTTATCAATTTTCTGATTATGTTCCTTGGCAGACTTTTTTTCCTAACTCATTAAGAATTTTAATTCCTTTCTTTAGAAATTATAGGTAGCCCTAGTCCTTCACATTCTGCAGTCTCTATATGGATATTGTTAGCATCGGTATCATTGATGGAATAACAAAGCCCACAATTTTGTTTGGGAGTGAGTCAATCAGGACTAGTATTTTTTAATGAAAATAAGTTGGGTTTGTAGACAATATTTAGGAATGTGGGAGTTGAAATAATGGTTGAGAATAAGTTCACCAGTTTTCTTTTCCTGTTTTTTTATGCTTGGCCTCTTCTGCAATGACAGCCATTTTGTGAGAGTACCTTTACTGTGCATTCAGAATCTCACATTTCAAAATTCCTGTTGATCCCTAAAGGACTGATTCAATACTCCTTAAGTGGTTGAGCCATTCCAGGTCTGCTTTATTTCTGGGACAAAAAAAAATGGACTTTATATTTTTTACAGTTTAGCATGGGAAACTCAAACAGTTCATTCTCATTCTCCTGTGGTTGCTGCTCTGATATTATTTAAATTTCATTATCATATCTATATGCCACTGATCTCTTAGCAACTCTTGGAGGTTAACAGTCAATTGGCAATTAACACATTACATTGTACAACACTACATTAAGTCCATGCCCAGCTGACCAGTGGTGTTCACATCCAGGGGCTTCCTTTCTGGATCCTGCTCCACCCTTGAGCTCAGGCAGGTCCAGTGTTGACTTCCCACTCCCCTTGCCACTGGCTGGCTTTGCCCACTGAATTGGTATCCATTTATCTACTTGCATTTTTACATGCTTTTGAACTGTTGGGTGGGCAGGAGCTGGAGGCAAGTGATGGGAGCTCACTCCGTCATGTGGGGTTGCAGCTTAAACCGCCGGAGCATTGTCCATTTCTGGTCAACACAGCCAGCATCATCCAGCCACTACACCACCACATCTTATTAGTTTTTAGCAGAATGCAATAAGTTAGGCAAAAACTGCAATACCGAATTCATAAAAAAGGGAATTCAAATAAAGAGCTTTAAACATTTTCTTTCTAAAACTGGTATTTCTTTTAAAGAAAGTAACTTTTTTTTTTACTTTGATAGATTATGAACTATCAACAAAGAAGCATTCCTCCTATGGTGAAGAATGTCCTTTGTAAATTTCTGAAAGAGTTATTGGGAATCTTTTGTGAAAAGAATAGAGGAATATGGAATGAATCATGCAGAAAAGCTAATTTTGAGAAAGGCTGTTGCTTCTGCTGAGATGCTGAAGTGAGGACTAAACCAGTCAGCCAACAAAGATAGATCCAAATGTTTCAACACAGTTGCTCAGATTGAAAAACTCGTCAATAATACAATGGAACAAATAGTCAAACTGAAAATTTCCCTTCCTAGAAGTCTCCAAATCCTTTGGAGGACTTTGTGATCTGGACTACCAATGGCAGTCTGACTGAAAGGGCCTGTCTAGATCTTTCAGACACAGAATTTAATAATCTCTCTCCTCCCATTTTCTCTTCTCCATTGTGTTTTTCATAAGCCTCTTTTATTTTTCCCAGATTTTGGGAATTATTTCATGGTTATCATTTGTAGCACTGAATTATTAGAGGAGAGCATTGTGGATGACCTAGTAGATGTTTGAACCAGTGTTGAGCAGGTTATTCCACTTTGAGTATAAAAACAAAACCCTTGAAATACACCTGTGTTAGTGAACAAGTTAAGTCTTGCTTCATTTCTTAATTTTGTGAACACAAAAGTATTTGCAATTCGGTGGGCATTTCCTTTCAAGTATAGATTTTGAGGCATTTTCTTCAATGTACATGTTTCTCTAAGCATTTTTGAGGAAACCTTGATTCTACCTATTTTTATACATGTTTTGAAAGCTTCTGAAATCCATCACAAAATTAACATATTATGGTTTCTGGATTCTGGTGCCATGTTTATTTTTGTTTTTAATTTTTGTGATTTTATTTTGTTTTTGTTTTGTTTTTTCATTGTATAACACTGTTGCTTTATATTTTGGTTGTGAACCACCCAGAGTTTGGTACAAGATGGGTGGCTACATAATTTTTTAAAATAATTTTTCTTCAGTCTGAGAGATCAAATTTATATTGGAAAAAATTATGGAATAAACATAGGATAAATTCAAAGTGATGATATTTAGACACTGAAACAAAATTTCTCAGCAGACCTGGAGGAATATATTTCTTCCTCCCTTGCCTACAATATTGAAAAAAGAAAAAGAAAATACTTCACTTTTGTCCAGTTTTGTTACCTAAAAATCACTGTATCTGTCATTGCTCTGTCTGTATAATATGTGTTGTCAAAGTAGACTGCAAAAAGTAGGTGATTTATTTAATCTTGAAAAGCTAAGCAAGATTGAACCTAGTTAGATCGGATAAAAAGCTAGTAACAGCAATATTTGTTTCTTTTTTATGGCTTTTTGCTTTTATTGCTTTATGTAGCTGTTGTGAGCTGCCCAGATTTATGTTTTTGAGATGAGTGGCTATATAATTTTAGACTTTTAAATAAATATGTGTTGAGTTGAATTGGAGAAAAATGCTAGATGAATGTAGTGACATTGCTTCTCTGTTATCATGAAGAAAACTACATATACTTGTCCATTTATATGTTTCCAAGGTAGAAGGAGATTTCATAATGATACCTTTAATAACATCAAGAGTCTGGATAAAGACAATCACTATAAATTTCTGGGCATCCTTCAAGCTGACATCAAGCACAAGAAGAAGGTCAGTAGTGAAGAGTCAAGAAGAGCTTAAAGTCCAAACCCAATGGAGGAAATACTATCAAGACAATTAATACTTGGACAATTCTAGTCATTAGACACAGAGCTGGAACTGAACACAGAGACACAGAGTGGACTGGACTTAAGCAGAACTAAAGGCCCTGGATAGGAAGACCAGAAAAATAATGAATTTTTCTGGTCATGACAATGAATCATGCCCTTCATCCACACAGTGATGTTGACAGACCCTAGCTACGAAGGAAACTAGGTGGGCAAGGAATGTTGCAAGTATATCAGACAGTTGAAGAGGAAAAAAGGGCATTGGAAGAATACGTGAAGCACAGTAAAGAAGATGCACTAAAGACAGTACTGGAAACATGAAACTGGCATACAAGAAGGACCAAATGAAGACTAGAAATGAGACACGGCAAGGCAAAGCATTACATGGGTAGTACATTAAAAAAAAGGCAAAGCCAATAATAACAAGATCTGCCAATGACTAAGAGTAGGAAAATTGAAAAAAAGAAACAGAAGGGCTAATTTTGGCTGCACAAGACCAAGCATTAAGAACAAATGCAGACAAGGCTAGAACAGAAGAGAGCCACAGACAACAAGTGCTGCCTCTGCAAAGAAGCTGAAGAAACAGCAGACCATCTAGTTAGCTGCAAGAGGATTGCACAGACCGATTACAAACAATGGCATGATATAGTAGCAACAATGGTGCACTGGAAGATCTGCAAGAAACACCATTTGCCTTCAAGCATGAATTGGTGGGATCATCAAATAGAGAAAGTAATAGAAAATGAAGGAGCTAAATTGCTCTGGGACTTCAGACTTCAAACAGATAGGCACCTGCCACATAAGACTTCAGATTTAACAATTATTGATAAGAAAGACAAAAAAAGTCAAGATAGTGAATGTGGCAATACCTGGAGACATCAGAAGAGAAGAGAATGAACTGAAGAAAATACATATATATGTGTATGTAAAAGTAAAGGCTTCCCTGTCAGTTAGGAAAGGACGGCCAGTGCTCATCTCTGAGTCACAGCTGAGGAAGTCAATGTTTGTTCAAAGACACTTTCCATGGCCAAAGCACATGGAATGCTGCCACCTTTCCCACCAAATTGTTTGTGTCTATTTATCTACTTCCAATTTTACATGCATTCAAACTGCTAGATTGGCAGGAGCTGGAGCAAGTAACAAGAGCTCACCCCATTATGTGCCAGTGCTTGGGTCTTCAACTTCCAAGCTGCCGATCTTCTGGCTGACAAGCCCAGCATATGTGTGTGTGTATGTATTTATTTTATGGGGGTGCCCGATGGTGCGAGTGGTTAAGATTCTGGGCTTGTCAGCTGAAAGGTCAGTAGCTCAAGTTCAAGACCCAATAGCTGCTACATAATGAAGTGAGCTCCCATTGACTGCCTAGCTCCTGCAACCTAGCAGTTCAAAAGCATGTAAAAATCCAAGTAGATAGATAGCACCTTCAGTGGGAAATGTATCAGCCTCGGTGTATAGTCATGACCATAGAAGCATCTTTGGACACACTGGCTCTTCAGCTAGGAAATGGAGATGAGCACCACACCCTAGAGTCAGCCACAACTGTCAAGGGAAACCTTTATCTTTTATTTATATTACATTTATTTACTGTATATTATATTTATTTATAAAATATTTATATTATACGTAATTTACTACAGTGTAATAAAGAGTGCAAAGAAAAGCAATAAAGATGTTAAGGGGTCTGGAGGCTAAATAGTATGATGAATGGCTAAGAGAATTAGTATGTTTGCTCGAATGAAGAGAAGACTGAGAGGAAACATGATAACAGTCTTTCCATATTTGAAGGGGTGTCACAGGGAAGAGGGCAGGGATTTATGCTCCATAGTCCTTGAGGATAGGACAATGGGTGGAAACTCATCAGAGAGAGATCCAGTCTTTAAATAAGGAGGAATTTCCTGAGAATGATTTAGCAATTTGCCTCCCAGAGTTGTGGGTGCTCCACTGCTGGACGTTTTCAAGAAAAAAATGGACCATCATTTGTCTGGGATGGTATAATGCAACCCTTGGCAGAGGGTTGGACTCAAAGATCTTCAAGATCCCTTCCAGCCCTATGATTCCGTGATTCAATGACATGACTAATCAGGCTAAGATCAGCTTGACACTATGTGTGGCAATGATTTTTATGGATTTTGTTGTGGTACATTACCGCCTTCCCAGAAAGTCAACCACAAAATAAATCTATAAAGGCAAGTAGAGAGAATCAGAATAAAGTGAAATAGAAAGCTGTCTGTCCATCTGTTTTAGGGCATGTAAATATATCTACTGTAAGAAGTTTATGAGGGAATAATATCAATATTAAAGAATAAAGGAGCCAAAAAATAGCCTTACTCAATCTCCTTGGCTGTTGAAAATGGATTAGAGAACTATCCAACATGCTGCTTTTGCTTGATTCTTATAAGGCTATGCACTTTATGTATATCAGCAGCAACAACATGTTTTCAATAATGGGATTTTTATGTGTTTTCCAAAACAAAAAAGGTCTTAAGATCAGATCAAGAACTATTCCACAAAGGCAGGAACTTATTGGGAGGTTTTATTTCATGTGTTACAGAACCAGGATGTAAGTCCTCTCACTCTGAAGCTCACCTATTCATCCTCAGGTGTAGTCTTCTGCTTAAATTAGTCCTAGGACTTTCTGTTATCTAGCATCTGCTGAGCTACCGATTTTAAAAAATTAGGGACAACAATGCCCGGAGCCCTATCATCTGGGATTGATCTGAGGAAAGTAATAAAGCCAAAAAAGACCCTGGCAGACTGCTTAGGCTGCTATTAACTCTGCTGGAATAAAATAATTACTTTATTTTATTTTACCTTGTTTTATCTGGTTTATTGACTACTTGGTGTCTAAGGACAAGATTGCAGGCCAATACTATAGTGATCAGCGATAGATCTAGGGAGAAAGCAATGTCCACACTTATTATATGTAAAGCATGACGTTATGACTCCCCTGTCCATATAGGTACATAGAAGTTAAAGAGTAGAATTTGGGTGTCCACTGGTCGTCTACTGAAAGATGAGTTATCTCTGGAATTAACCATTACGAGCTGCTGCAGGTTGATGATAATAAGGACTTCCTATTCTTTTTCAACAGAGTCTGTGACACATTTTTAGCCTAACTTGTATTGATTGTGAATTTATAGGAGGAAGTAAATTACAGATCAAAGCCTGAATCAGAAGCTAGGAAAAAAAACAGAGTAGCAGTCTTGATGCTCGGTTAGAGCGTAATTCTTGCTGTGATAACTTTGGCTTTTTCTTACTTGGATCAAAAGTACAAAACAATCAACAAACCTTTGGCAGTTTCCCATACTTGGCTGAAACAGAAAATTAAAACCTGCCTACGTTAAAAGGGTCAACAAATACAAATCCTTGTCTTCAGAAATGAGAAAGCATTTTTTCAAGAGCTCCATAAAAAAATAAAATAAAGAAACCAGCGTTATTCAGAGCTGGCTAGGAAACGGAGATGAGCACTGCCCCCTAGAGTCGGCCACGATTGGCAGGGGAAGGGTTTAAATAATATGCCTACAGCATCTATCTCAGTTGGATAGAATCACATCCAGATCTAAGGTAAGAAGTCTCAAAAACGAAAATCAACATGGTTTCTATACCGTACATGGAATTGCTTCTAACATAAGGGGTGATTAAAAATCATAAGCCAAGAAATAGGCAGTTCCTTCTAGAGAGAACAATGTCACTTCAGACAAGGTTTCTGTGTATATAAAAGAGGATAAACTGGATTCTATATGATATAATCTCAGGTACAGTTGTAGGATGCTTTAGAAATCAGAAACTGTTAAAGTCATCTTAAACTACTCTTTGGTGTTAATGCATTTATACCTGCATCTCATTGTATCTCAGGATTATAGCAGATATCCACAGGGCATGATCAAAGAATGCAGGGATCTGTTACGTGGAAGCTTCTTGTTCTGGGTAATAAAACTATTTGATCCAAAGTGAGTATGCCCCTAAGCAGTGTACTTATGGTACTGACACATGAAATTGTATTTCTTCACATTAGTATTTATGGATATGGAAATACAGCTATCTTTGAATGTTTTATCACACTGTTACATTTAATTCTATATATTCGATTTGGAAGTGAATAAAAGACTGGAGAGAGTTTGTCATGAAAGGCTGAGACTATGGTTGTTCCTACATCTCCCAGGAGAAGAAAATAGAAATAATAGCAGAGAAATAAGAGAAATCTTGAAGATTATAGTATTGTCCAGGAGCATGACAGGGTATGATTTAAAATCTCTAGCAGAAGTATGCTAAAATAATACAGAATGCACATAAATTGAAGTTTGGTAGTGCAAGTTGCCTTTGAGACAAATTCAGTTCAATGCGATTTTGGGATTGTTGATTGCTATTCAGTCCCCTGTCCCTGAAGTAAACCAAATAAAAGCTAACTTGAATAGTTCCTGGACCACAAGTCAATCTCAGCTACTAGATTACACTGATTACTGATTATACTGATCTCTGTGTTGGATGAACTCTTTTAAAAAATCATGTATCTTGCCATATGGGTGCAGAAACTTCCATCTGCAGGGCAATTTTGCATCTATTCACCCTGCATGGGCGCATTGAAGGCAATTTTTCTGTCACTGCATTTTATTTTCCATTCAAAAAGGAAACTAAATGAAGAAGGAAGGGCTATAGTTACACCATTTATGCACTTTCATGGTCACAAGGTGCAACGAAGAAAGGAAAGCCAGCCACAAAAACAATTAAACATATGAATTACCCTGATGAGCTTCATGATCTGTGAAAGAGAAAAGACTAGCATCCTCTAACATGATAAGGCTGTTTATTCTTTTATAAAGCAATCTGGGGATGTGAAAGAAAATTGCTGGTCTGAGTTACCTACAGTCTACCAAAATATTTATTCTTTGTTTACTATCAAGTAGATCATTTATAGCATGGTGGCCCTTTTTCAGACATGTTCCCTGAATATTCCCTGCTCCAAATTTCAAGGAAATATGTTTGGTTGATTCATTTCCATTCTAGGAATTCTTAATACCTTTCAAAATATTTGACTCCTTTTGAACAATGTAGGTAGAAGATCATTTTTTTTTCATTCAAAGGCATAATAATACTGTTAGTAGGGGAGTCACTTGGAATTGAGAGGAAAGTGCATAGATATCAAGAAGCTGCATTAGTAGCTAAAAGGAAAAGTACCATGGACCACAAGAATACGTATTTGTTCTTCCTTTTTGACTTGTTTCTCTCTCTCTCTCTCTTTCTTGGATCCACAGCCCAGATCTTCAGACCTATATTGTAAGCTGTAAGATTTAGTGGAGTACAGTGGTTATGGTAATAGCCTTGCATAGAACAGTTTGAACCTTAATTGAAACAACCATACAACCTAATGGTTTCTGTGTGATTCTGGATAGTTATGTATTCTCAGCCAACTTTGCTGTTGTCACCATCCCAAAAGTGTTATGGGGAGAGGATCAAAATGTCAAGGTGATGGCCACAAACTCGTGACTAGAGCCCTACTCCTTTTAATACATCTTGTGCTTAAAAAAGAAGGTAGAGTTTCAATTGTTCTGGTTCATCATATAGCTGGCCTGAGATTGAGACTGGACTTGGCATTTTTCTCCATCTATTGAGTTATCCTCAAGGACCTGGGATAGGCAGATGGTGCTGTTTGATGGTATTAAACATATTGTCACAAGATGTAAACTGTTTTCAACCAAACCAAAGCTGCCTTTTGCAATTGACTGACGGTTACTTCATCATTGCCGATGGTGTTCAAATGGTGCTCCAAATGTTTTGGGATTGCATCCAGGGCACCTATTACTATTGATGCTACCTTTGCTTCTTTTACCACAATCATTCTACTTCTATTTTCAGGTCTTTGCATTTTGTTCGTTGGGATTTTCTCCAGTTCTTTCTCTTCTCTTCTGCAGTCTCTAGGTACCGCCATGTCCACTAGCTAGACTTTTTTGTCTTTTTTATCAACATTTGTTAAACCTGAGATGTTGTATGGCAGGTGCTTGTATGTTTGAATTCTAAAGTCCCAGAAAACTTTAGCTTCTTCATTCTATATTATTTTGTCTATTTCATGGGACCACTGCTTCTTGCTTGCAGGCACTAGTATTTCTTGCAGCTGTTCCAGTGTACCTTAGTATAATTATGGTTTGTTGTACAATCAGCCAGATATTTAGATTGGATTTCATATTTAATTAATTAATGGTCCAAGACCAAATCCACAAACACTAAAACATATATATATTTAAAAATCCAAATATATAAATTACACAGGCTAAAACCCAGGCTGTGAGGAAATCCCCAGCCAACTCCTTTATGTTAAAGCTTCAGTTTTTTTTTAAATGCCATCACCCTTGATATATTTAGAAATTGGTGGCTGAAAAGAAAGTGATCTCCTTGTCATAAGGGAAATTAAACTTTGTAATAACTGGAGTTATAAATTTTAATGACCAATGGGTATAGATTGGAATTTTAATAGAACAGATACAAATATGTTTTTTTAGGGGGAGGCTGAAGTATCTTCAGTGCACCAATTTGGGCCAAAGAGAAAAAGCCTACAATATAGAGGACTTTTTTCGCACATTGCAATGAACAACTTGTTGTTTTTTTAATTCCCCTTCCCTGCAGATGACTCTGGTGAAGATAAAATTGGAGTAAGCTCCCATGTAAGCTACTATATCATCAGCTATGACAAAAAGGGTATAATATAAATTCAAGGAATGAATAAATGAATTTATGCAGCTGTTTTAGGCTATCAGAGGCAAGCGGACAACAATTTTAACACTGTTCTCTAAATTATACATTTAAGTGTGCATCATTTCAAAAGAAACACATAAATATGCATAATTATGTTAGTGCTGGAAAATACTGTGTTATTACTTTAACTCAGTATATCTTAAAAAAACTTCTCCCAGGTACATATTGTATTTCTTAAACAATGGCTTATTTCTCAGCTATTGCAAATTTGTCTGAAATCCACAACTAAACTTTGAAGATGACAAAACTTATTTTTATAAGGACTAGTTGGAGTTCTTTGAGCTCAAAAGATTTTGAATTTCAAATGTTTTGCACCACAATGTTTTGAACTATAATAATGAACTACAGCCAAGAAGATCCAGGCAAACAAGAAGGACTGTGCAGTGTTCAGATTCAGCTCCTAAAAGTAGGTTGTAGACATGACTGTAGGGTAGGACATATCTGCAACTCTTTAAATAAGAGTTTTCCATCAAAGATACCATATAAAATGTGCTATCTGAAATTAGACAAAGAATAGTATGCTATAGTAGGAGAAGAGATTATGAAAAATAAGGTTACCCAAGTAGCAGCTTTAAAGAAAAATATAAAAATGACAACTTTGCTCAGGTTTGATTTTTTAAATTATATTTACATGTATGTAGGAGGTGCGATGGTGCTAGTGGTTAAGATGCTCAGCTTGTTGGCTGGATGGTCGGCTACCCAAGATAGAGACCCAGTATTGCTGTGCAATATGGTGAGCTCCTGTAATCCTCCTCAGCTCCTGCCAACCTAGCAGTTCGAAAGCATGCAAGTAGATAAATAGGTACTGCCTACTTTGGCAGGAAAGGTAACAGCATTCTGTGTGCCTTTGGCATCTAGTCATGCCAGCCACATGACCACAGAAGAATCCTTGGACACACGCTGGGTCTTCAGCTTGGAAATGGAGATGAGCATGCACCCTAGAGTTGGTCATGATTGGCAGGGAAAACTTTAGCTTTTTAGGGAAGAGTAATGAGTGTGTGTACATGCACATATACATGTGCACGTGCGTGCGCACACGCACACACATACATATACAGTGGCGGTGAGGTCCCCCTTGTGATGTCTCTGGATACTGCTTGTCCTCCAGGGTGGTACTGAGCTGACCGCAGACCAAAACCAATGTTAGGCTTAGGTGAAAAGTCAGTTGGATTGTTTTTTCATTCCAATGGATAGGTCAACAGCCATCTATGTCAAGCAAGCCTAGTTGGACCTAGATGCTGCATTTGATCATGCACAATGGCATTTGTTGACCCAAAAAACAGATCCTGCACATGAAGGAAAACACTAGGACAATGATGGTAATGATATACAGTGTCAATTTGTTTTAAAAAATGTGTGACTTCATGTTACCCACATAATACTTCTTCCACAACAGATCTCATAGGCAGTTTTTACCACACACATAAACATACATGCACACACAGAAATATAGACAAACAGATACACATAATCAATGCCAATATGTTCCAGAGAATGATTACTGCAATAATGTATCAGTTTAAATTCAAGATGAAAAAAGCTGAAATAAACAGAAAAGATTATAGGGCATGAATAAACCACATTTAATATAAATGTATTGATTTACTGATTTATTTGTTAAAATTACAGCCCAGCTTGCTATTACAAGTGGTAAGAATCTTTTGAATTATGGATCTATCTATCTATCTACAGACAAATAGATAAAAATACCTTAAGTATATCTAGTACTTTGGATATCACTATCAGTACCAACATATTGGCCCAAAAACATGGATGCAAGGCATAAATTGCCATCATTAGATCCTTAGCCTATGGGTAAAATGCTATGCGTATCCAATAACATATTTCACACAGCATATTTAACCTGACAAATGAATTAACTCACTTCATCTGTTTGTACAATGTGCTAAGCCATTAACTATACAACAAGGCTGGGTTCATTCATCATATTAAATGATAAATACAACAAATAAACTCCAGCAGTAACCAAG
>JANHZU010004683.1:26698-37696 GCA_032468055.1 Acrochordus granulatus
TTCATATAATGTGGAAAATGTAGATGGTATTATCTTCAGCTCCCAGAAATTTGGAAGCTGCTGTTAATTCAGTGAAATAAGATCATGGGTAATTCAGGATAGACAAAAGAAAACTCTATAGACAGTGAGTCTAGAGGATTCTGTTACTGGATGATGCGATGTCCTCGATCACAACATACAGCCATCAAGACTAGTAGTAGTCCGCTCATGAAATTGCCTTTGAAAATCATCTTAGATTATCAATTGTTTAGATTATCAACTGATTAGATTATCAATTATCAATGATTAGATTTTGAATGTTGATTAGACAAATTTTATTGTGAGCAGCCCAAAGTTGCTTATAGCAAATTGGATGATGAATAAATTTAATAAATAAAAGACAAGTGAATAAATTTATGGAGAATCATATTAGCAGAGCCAAAAATGATGGTGGCTAAATACTGTGTCAATAATCAAAGGAATCAAGATAAGTAACAACAGTAGAATCATAGACTCATAGAATCTCACGACTGGAAGGGACCTTGGAGGAGTTCTAATCTAGCCCCCTGTCCTAGGCACAAGTCCTTATACTATCCTAGACAAATGACCATCCTAGACATTTTTTCTTGAAAACCTCTATTATTGGAGCATACACAATTCCAGGAGGTAGGCTGTTGCTTAATAGTTCTCACTGTCAGAAAATTCCTCCTTATTTCAGGTGCTATGTCAAATAAATCAAAGCCCTCTTTCTTGTGACAGCCTTTCAAGGACTGGAACACTACTATCATGTCTCCTTTCAGTCTTCTCTTAGTTAGGCTAGACATACCTAGTTCACTCAGTGTTTCTTCATAGTTTTAGCCTCCAGATTCTTCATCAATTTTGTTGCTCTTCTCTACACTCTTCCTACGGTCTTAGCATCCTATTTGTATCCTGTGTGTCTGTGTGTATGTATGTATAAGTATGTATATATATATGTGTGTGTGTGTGTGTGTGTGTATATCCTTTTATATATATATAAATTCATTCATTCATTCATTGATGCTGGCTACATGACCATGGAAGCATCTTCAGACAAATTATGCTTTTTGGCTAGAAAACAGAAATCAGCACTGCTCCCTAGAATTGGCCACAATTGGAAGAAGAACCTTTACCTTTTTATTGTGTGTGTAGTATCTATATCTAGATCCTATCTAGATCTATACAGTAGAAAATATTTGATGTCCTACTCCTTGCTAGCTGTTTCTCACTGACATCCTTTTGACCACTGTGAATAAAAGGAAATCCAATTATATTGAGTGAAAAGAGCCCCAAATGACTTTTTCTAGGGCTGTAAGGCACCCAAAAGAAGACAAATCCTAAACTCTGTTACTGAAGGGTGAAAGACTGGATGCTCCCCCAGGCTTTGTGGTCAGAAGGTTGAGTATGACCTGCTGGTTAACTGGTTTTTATTGTTCTTTTCTGTAGTTGGAATGATGTCTACAAACTCAGACATACGTTGTTTGGATTGTTGACTTTTATTGATGCTTGTAATCCTTGTACATTGTCCAGAGTCTTTGCTGTGAGATAGGCAGCCATATAAATGGTATTTGTGTAAGCATGCATATATAATTACTTTAAGGCAAGTATAAAGATTGATCTCACAAGTTATCAAAGTATTTTGAACATCTTCCTTAATCCTATGTTTCTTTGGTTTCTTTCCTACTACTTTCTAACGTGGTCTCATTCCTGAACTTTCAGTGAGTTATGGGCATTTTATTTTATAGTACGTTGCAAGAGGTCAACCTGTAAGGACTACCTCTGCCTTCCTTAGGATGCAGTATAAACCTAAAAGCAGGAGCCTTTTAATTCAAGCATGAGCTTTTTCCAGTCAACCATTGTCAATACTCATAAATTCTTCCACAAGCCAATGTACTTAAATCACATATCAATTTCAAAGGGTTTTCATTCATTTACTCAAATTGCATAATGCTTTGCCATGTAATTTTTCATAGCAAATGCAAGTACTGATACAAATAAAATTACACAAATATTTGGAAGTTCTAAATAACTGTAAGAACTTTTGCCTTGCAATTTTCAGGGCTTCAGATCTATCAATATCACGTTGGTTAAAAGAACAACGAATTATATGTAATTACTAGTCATTACATATTATTAATCATTTAATGAGATTTCTATGACACGGTGAATTCTCCACTGTGTAAAATATATTTTCTTGTCAGATATGAAACTCCTATTTTGGTAGGTTATCTACAGCTGAATCTCTTTCTGTTGAGTGTAGAAATTACAACAACCAATGTAATTCTCAAGTCAGCAAAAGCACAACTGATACATGATGAGACAATGTGGTAGCTATGCTGAAGTGTGTCAATAGCTGCTTTCTGAAATTTAAAGTCACCTTGAGATCTGTCAGTCTCAAGAAGAATAGAAAACAGCCAAGAACTGCATCTAATGCTTTTAAAACAATCAGTTGATGGAAAAGAAAATAAAGACCTTTGGTAGAGATTCAAAAGAAGAAAGGAGGATCATGAAATGTTGTCTAAGATCAAATACAAGAGCAGCTTGTTAAAGCTCATATGCCAGCCATATAGCTAATGCAGCATATTCCATCATCTGCCAACTGTTTCATCTCTAAAAAGGGATCT
This sequence comes from Acrochordus granulatus, assembly GCA_032468055.1. Taxonomy (NCBI): domain Eukaryota; kingdom Metazoa; phylum Chordata; class Lepidosauria; order Squamata; family Acrochordidae; genus Acrochordus; species Acrochordus granulatus. The sequence goes on from JANHZU010004683.1 coordinate 29,320, forward strand.
CAGTGTGTATCTTTCTCTCCCTCAGTCTTTCTCTCTCTGATTATGTTAATAAACTCCAGCACCTACAAGGGAAGTCTTAAGGCTAGATAACAGCACATAGGTGTCGATGCACATCTGCTGTTTGGAGATGGTTGCATACCTTTTCCATTTTATACTTCTGCAATCTGGCTAGGGGGCACTCAAACAGCAAAAATGTATTCTGCTCACGTCCCAGCAGGAATGGACCAATCAGCTTGCAGAACATGCACCTCTGTTCTGCAAGCTGATTTGAGATTTGAGAAGTGCGGCATTCGACCATCTGCGACCATGTGCAAATTCTGCTTGTCTAAAAACCTCTGCACTTCATAGGTACATGTCAGTGTCTATGTGTAGTTGTGAAGAAGCCTCTACTATTATGATTGTTTACACAATCAGTCTGTTGAATTTGAACAGAATGAACCAAACAAAAGTAAATTCTATTCTACTCTCTCAAGATTACAAGAATTTCTCCGAATAAGCACCAAACTTCTGACTTTGGCATATATCTAACAGACCTCCCAGGGGCTGAACCTACTTCATTTGGTCATGTCTAATGATTCTAGCCTGATCTCCCTCTTCACACATGGCTCACTCCTCCTACTCCTGTAGGTTTCACATCCTACACAGTCAAATGTTTAGACTGGATTTGATATTTTTATTCACCTGTTGAGTCCTTCTCAAGGACTTGGGATATTCAGATGTTGTTCTTTAATAATACTAAAGGTATTGTCTCAGGACTTAAACTGTTCCAATTATTGTCATTATTTCTTTGTTCTCAACTTTTGTGTTTTTGCAACTTTTTGCAACGAGTAAACAACTTTTCTTCCAGTAGTCCCGGAACTGCTGGCCCTGGCTGCAGTCAACAATCCTGACTCCTGTAGCCCTTGTGTTAAGATATGTCCAGGCACTCCGACACTTTTGTGGTCCTTGTTGACCTGGGCAATGAGCAATTGGTATGGGTTTCTGTAAATTATATCTATAGTTTATGGCAATATACTTTTTGTCTAGCTCCTCTGATGAGACCTGTCCAGTATGGTTGCACCCTTATAGGTCTTATGTCTCTCAGAGTACACAAGCCCCATGAACATGTCATGGTGGTGGCTCACTGGGGCTATTATTAAGGTTTGTCACACAGTCAACAAGATGTTTAGGTTGGATTATTATGGTTTCTCACACAGTCATCCAGGTGTTTAGACTGGATTTGGCATTTTTATCCACTTACTTAATCCTTCCCAAGGATGTGGAACAGGCAGATGTTGTTTAGATTGCATTAAAATTATAATTTCAGGATGTAAGTTCCAAATAAAACTGCCTTTTGCAATTGACTGATGGTGATTTTATCAATGCTGACGGAGTTCAAGTGGTGCTCCAGTTACTATTATTGTTGTTATCATTAAGCAGGACTGTATGTAATAGATCACCTACTAAGAAGCATATCAGGCCAGAATGAATATTAAATGTGATTTGTTTTGAAGATAAATTATTTAAATAACATTGATGTGGCTTAATTATTAAGGTATTTAATAATTTCTTGATTTTGGGAAAAAAACATTTTTGGAAAATTCTGGAAGCCTTACTCAGAATGGTAGAAAAGGGAACAGAAATAAATTTGGCTCCAGGATTTTAAATTATATCATATGTAAAGAAGTAACTGATGAGAAATCTGGTCTTCTGAAAGTACAACCAATAGGAAGGGGCAAATTTTACTTATCCTCAGACCATCTTATCATCCTGTAGAGATATAAGACTTTCAGAGTTTCTTTGAACACATTTTTAGTCAACAGACAAGGGTAAGGGCAAACCGGTCAGCATCATGGTGTGATGCTGGAATCAAAATCCTATCAGGGTCCCAGAGTGTTTGTACTGCATACCTTCAAGAGAAATTTTTAGGACTCTTTTCTTTGTTTCTCAGTATGAAAACCTAGGTCTCTCATCACTCAAAGCTCTTAAATTGTTTTTACAGATCTCTAATGATTCAGGAATCTTAGGCTTCAGAACAAGAAAATGGCTTTTTAAACCCTGATTGAAATGCAAGTAGTAGTGAAGCTAAAAAGCCACCTGGCTTTTCTGCCTTTTTAAGGCCAGCTCTCTGTCGAGAGGTAAGCAAGCCTATGGCATCATTCATGAAAATCTTTGAAGTCCTTCTTTTCTACCAGTGGCTAGACATATTCTATATATATATTTAAGTAGTATGTAAGAATTCACATAGCCTACATGAGATTCAATAAGTCCTCCAAAGACCCCTGTCTTGGGTTGGGTGTTGGAGTAGAAGCCCTATGATTCTAGAAGAATAGTCTATTCTTCAGGCCAGAATAGTTGGGCACTTTGAGTCAGAATGATGCTGCCCAAAGTAACCTGATAGTGAGGACTTCTTTTCTTTGCAGTCACTTGAGGCTTAGAGGCAGTTAGCTTGCTGCTAATTTGCTTGGCTAAGCATATAAGTCAAGGGAATGAACATTTTGCTGTTCATTCAGATTTGTGTATCTATTCATGCACATCTCATTTCTTCATTCTGTTTCTGAACTTCTAAAATAGAATTGAAAGCCTTCGTTCATAAGAAACTGTAAGAAAAGCTTGAGCGAATATTTGCAGGATTGCATGGGCAGATATAGGCCATCTAAACAAGCTAATGTGAGCGGCCTAAGCTTCAATCTGAGAAATGGGAGTGAACTTTATATATATATTGTGCTGTGATTTCAGCTTTACCTTTTCACAAAATTAATACATTTTGCATAAAAGTGTTAACACTGGGGGGCAAGTTGCATCAAGGAACGGGAAGGTATAAAAAATTAATATTCATAAATTCATATGCTGGAGAAACAGTGCACAGGAATCAAATGCTGTTCCACCGTGCTACATATCCGAATGTAAAAATTGGACAGAACGGGTTTATGGCCGAACGCACGGAAAACTGATACGGAGCGGAATGAGCCTGGCTGGTTTATCTCTGCTTTGATCGGAATATGTAATTGGTGTCCGCCCACCTTGCATTTTCTGAAACCCACACTAGTCCTGAAGATGACAGGAAAGAAACACCTTCATGCTTAATTATTGAGTGGCAAGCATTCAAATGCCATTTGTAATTTTAACTGTAAATCATCAGCGAGGTTCAGTCTGCTCACACCGAGCCAGCTGAAGACTGCAAGCAGAATTTTCACAAGTTAATCGTCTGCCCTTTTCTGACAGCACAGCACAGACTCTTCACACAATTAACTAACACTTTGCTTCACTCAGCCAGTGAACTGTTGACAAGATCACTTTAGCAAGTCTGAATAGTAGAAAACATCAAGGAGATCAAGAGCGTGTTTGGCATCAGACAGGCAAATAAGAACAACAAAGTAATTTAGAAGGAAAAGTCATTCCAAAATTAGTTCTCTGCTGTCTCTACTGCTTTCTTTAAAACCCACAACGCCAACACTTTCTTCATGCTTATGCTAAATGTCTAGGTTTACACACACACAGACACACAAACATTTCTTAGACACACACACACACACATACACAGTCATTGCAAAATCAGCATTTCTATGTAGCTAAAAAACCCCAAAGATTTAGGGTTGGATGAAGCTGCTTAAGTTTCACAGTGTGTGATTTTCTTCATATGTTTGTTTCTGATTTTCTGATTTCTTTGTAGTTGTATTTGAAAAAGTCAGTATAAAAACATGTGTGCATTTTCATGCAAGTTTCATCATGTTCTTGGTTGTATTTTATTTTATTTGGGGGTAATTTGCAGAATGATATTATTACATGTGGTTTACTCCTGGATAATGCTATTTCTCTCAATATATACATTTTAGTGTGCACTTTTAAAACAATTACATTTGCTGATGGAAAATGACTGCCTCCTTTGGTTCTGTGGAATGTCAATCAAATAACATTTCATTAAACTGCAAAATTAACCATTTACTTTCTTGTGCCTATTCAACTCATTTGTTATTTGTTATCTCTGCTGCTCATCATGTTTTTGGTTGTTCAGTATGTGGTTTTTATTATCATTATTTTTTTTACTCTCACTTTCCTTGATTTTATTTACCTACACTGCTTCTTCATTGGTCAGTCACAAGATTCCTCTTCACTAGTCAGTCACATGATTCCTCTTGGCAACTATGAACTTAGCAGTAAAACTAATGCAGATAATTTACAAAATCATATGGATTTCAAAACCATAAGATCAAATGTGGACACTGAGAAAAAGAATGGACAATTAAAACCCAAAAAGAATTGGCAAAATCTTAGAGGCTTTCACAAACAGTAATATTAGATGTGGTCCCTAAGGAAAAGGAAGATGGAGGGGCTGAACCAGAAATGAAGAGTGGGTTCAGTTTGGAGTCTCTGCCCATGCGCAAGCACCAGAGATCTGACCTTCATAAAGAGGAGTGCAGGTATTTGGGCTAGCAGTTGGAAAAAATCTTGTGACCTTGTAACTTCAATAAATATTTTAATTAGAATTGAGCTGTCCAGGCCTGCTTCTTCGAGCCTAACAAGAATCAGCATTTCACAGATAAAAAATAATCTAGTTATTATGGAAGCATTTCCCACAAATACCATTGGTAATTATCCAATTTGGTTGTCCTCCAGCTCCAAAAGCCACTGGGAAATCTGGAAGCTACTCTGAACTAAAATGGTCTTCAAGCACTGGGCATCAGAAGTGGCTTCTTCCAAATACAATCTTCAAAAAAGAAAGTCATAAAATAGTAAAGCATTAAGGATACAGTATTGGAAAATATTCCTATATTCAGGGAAGCATTCCTATCAGGGAAAGTCACTGAAAAGAACAGGAATGGAAAAGCATGGATGAATGACACAGGGAATGGCATGGCTAGATATATTGACCTCCAAAAACTAGGCCACTAAGAACCAGATGACCTGTCTGATGTGACTGATCCTGTAGACTCACATTAAATCTTTTATTTACTGTTTTATATGAATCAACTTCCTCTTCTACAGCTTTGCAAATCACAGAACATACATTCTTTCTGTTAAATACTTCTTTTATCTATAGTCATATCATGTTATACAATTAATATAATAACAGGAAAAGAAAAGGGGAATGCAATATGGGAAATAGCATAAACAATCCATATCCCGAACCTGAAATGTGGAACTTCCGGGTCTCTGAAATTGTGGACCATAGATAGAGAAGGAGGGAAGAAAAATGGAGTAGCATAAAATTGGCTGAGTAGTGCTTTACTTTAGAGTAAATTCTTCTAAAATATGTTATCAGTGCAATATAGTTAAGTGTTCACAATCAATTCAGATCAGTGCCAGCATTATCTGAGTTTAGGGTAGAAATACTTGCAACAGTGGCTGAAAGAGCTTCTACAGCAGGAATGTCCAACCTTGGCAACTTTAAGATATGTGGACTTCAATTTCCAGAATTCTTCAGCCAGCTTTGGCTGAGAAATTCTGGGAGTTTAAGTCCATACTTCTTGAAGTTGCCAAGGCTGGACTCACCTGTTCTACAGCATCCCGACTTTGAATGCTGGGTTCCTTGAATATAGTTTTGTTCAATAAATTGGGTTTAATAATTTCTAGATCTTTGATGGCACTTTGCTGCATGAGTTCAATGGTATTGGATCCTCTTGATCTGAACTCTGTACAGAACTACGTTTCTGTCTATTGTTGAATCCTGGGTCAGGAAAGTCTTCAGAAAATGCATGAGCTTCAGGGAAAGTTCTTGAGAACCTGCTGACTGGCTGAGGCCATTCTGAAAACAGTGCATTTACTTCTGAATAGGAAGATTCAACCTTCTTTATCTAACCTCAATAATTGAGTGATAATCATTAATCAATTAATTAATAGCCCATTTTTTTCTTACAGGTCTTAAAATTATCACACACACACAAACACATGAAATTACTTTTTAATTTTATATATAAACATACAGATTTATATAATTGAAAACTTGTATTATATACATGGATATTTTTATGAAAATTAAACAGAAAAAAGTACATTATGAGAAATAAACATTTTTGTAACAAAAATGTTTTCAAATTCACATGATGGCGTTCTTTAAATTAATTGGATAACTGATGCAAGGAAAGAATAGAATGGGCTGAACATTTTTAAAAGAATGAGTTCATTCAAATATATTCGTCCTTCCTTTTGAATAAATGCCATTGATAGGATTTCGTTTTATTTCTAGATAGCTGTCAAGAGAGAGAAGAGAAATATCTTTTTTTTTCTGATTTGTATTTCTAAAAGACAAAACAGTCATGCAATTTAGTGGTTGTAATTTAACAGCACAATCTCCATCTAGAAAAAGAAACCTTAAATTTTATAGCTGTATTTTGAGTGGAATATGGAATTCTGGAAACGTTACTCCAGAGAGGTATAAATTTCAAGCAATGACATTGAATATTATTCGTGATAACAACCCTAATAAAAATCTGAGCAGTTTAAGAAGGGTGATATATTAAAGAAATGGATTTTTTTAAAATCAAGTGTTCTAATATTTTGATATTTGCACTGATGAACTGCCTGTTATTTTGTATTGCTGAATTGCTCAAGGGCTGGTGCGTGACCCTAAGAGATGAAAATCATCTGAGCCAATTCAATAGCCTTAGTTTCTGGGCACCCACCTGCCAACTCTTAAATGAATGAGACTTGGGGAAGTGTCAATGAATATGGGCTATCGTGCTTTTATTTACCTTGATGAAAGGTAAAAACATCTTTGAAAATTTACCTGGTAGGAACTGCTACAATCTACATATGTTTGTTGTCGTTGTTAAGTAAAGGGTTTGTCATGAATACGATCTTGTGTTCTGGCTTCAGTAAGGATGCTTGTCGGGAGGAAATGATTTGCTCGATTCTGAACTTGCTTTTCCATTTGTAAGCATGGATTTATCTCTGCCCATTTTGGGGGGGTAAGGGTGTCTTTATCCTCAAGGAACATTATTTCCCATAATTATAAATTAATACAAGGGTCAGCCTTTTGTCCTCCAAACAGATTTCTTTCTGGATGTCTGGAGTGAGGTTCATGCGACAAATATTCAAAGTACTCCAGACAATGGTTATTATGTGTTACGTGGCTCTGTTGTTTCCCTGGATCTGTGTGTGCACCTTTGCCCCTTCCCATGTTGTTTATTTTTTTCAAATTTCTAAATCACCCTCATCTCTCAAAGAGCTGCCTCTATGTTAGCTGTGTCTGAAGAATTTCAAGCCAATCCTTATGTGATTTTTTAAAGAATTTACACTCTGTTCTAGTTTCATTTTAATAAAGCCATCGTAAGAGTGTACTGCATAGCGGGACATAATACAGGTTCACGGAGTAAAAATCCTGTAAAATTCCCTGGATTTTCTTCTTTTTTCTCCAACAAAACTGGAAAAGGAGGAGGATCAGAAAGGTAAGAACAACACTTCCAACAAAATAAATGTGAAGAGTAGGCAATGGAAACATACTTGGAAGTATCTTTTGCTCACCATTTTTTAACTAAAACATTTCAACTGTGCACCTATTTTTATACCTGTCTTAATTCAACAGTTTGCTTTAAAAGAAAGGTTATGGGAAGAAAAGAGAGGAGGGTTTTTTTTTTGTTCCTGTTCAAGCAGAAAAAGAATATTTCTGAATAAATTAAAACTTAAAATATTCATAATGGGCAAGGTAGAGTTAAAATTCAAGAATGCTGTATAATCAGCTACAGGAGGGTAAAGGATCATATAAATAATCAGAAAGCCAAATGAATCTAATGAATAAAGATTTGACACCTACTAATAAAACAGCCTATGCGCACAAGCTGAAAATGTCCTGAATTTTTTTAGAGTCAAGTCACAGCAAGACAGGTGCCAGAGAATAGAAAAATGAGAAGGAATGAAGGTGGAATTAAAAGACAGGAATGACAGAACAACCTAAGGATAAAAAGACAGTGGTTTAGCTGTCACTTACTATTTCCTAGGAGATATTAAAAAGCTCAGGAGTGCTAATCACTTTTTAAGAACTTTCCATGTTTCCCCATCTAGGCTACCATGGAAGGAATTGTGTCACATGAACAACATTTTCTCAGTCACTTGATACAAATTTCTCAGTTGGAGGAAGGCAAATGTTGAGAGAGGAGGAAAGTTCTTTTTTACACAAGTTAAAACAATGGGAAAGCTCTGGTTGTGTGTTCACAACTACTTATTTTTTGAACCCATACTGCAAATATACTAATAACAGTTCGGCAGTTTTACATATTCTTTCTTGTTGAGTCTTTCTGATCCCCAAAGTACAGCTGAGGCAAAGCTCATTTTAAAATGAAGTTTTAAAAAGGTAAATGTTTCCCCTGCCACTCGTGGCTGCATTTGACCGAAGACTCTCCCGTGGTCATGTGGCTGGCATGACTATAGTCCAAGGCATATGGATCGCTGTTACCTTTCC
>JANHZU010004683.1:50515-67427 GCA_032468055.1 Acrochordus granulatus
ACAGAAATCCATACCGGCTCGGTCGTCGCCCGGGTTAACAAGGACCGCGCGAGATGTTGTTGGGGATCCTGGACATCGAGTGGAACACTCCCCCTCAACGCTGACAGGGCAAGCCACCAATATATAAAGACAGCAAACTTCACTCTCTTCTAGCACTGATGATGTTAGCTAGTTTTGGTAATGAAACGTCTGCAAGAAAACAACCAAACTCATTGAGCACCAAGGACTCCACAGAAGGTCAGCTAGCCTAAAGGATGGCAGCATCTGGGTTATACAAGAGAAACAGTAAACTGAATCCAGACAATGAATATTTGTTTATTTTAAGATGGAGTCAAATCCCACGCTTGTTCCAGAAACAAGGAGCTAATGGTAGGTTCTTTTAAAATGATTCAGAAATATTTTTCTGCTTGCCACATCTATCTTGATGTTGAGGGAGTGGCTACCTTCTTACCACCTATACTAAATTCTGCTCATTAAAAGTCTCTTCCTCCATTAGCTGACAGCTAGAGTGCTGCCCCACAACTGATTGCCACACTATTAGGTTTCTGTGTTCTTTTTCTGACTATGAAAAATCCATGGGATCCTTTGTTAATATGTACTAGAAGGGTTGCCTTGCAAAATTCCAAATTGGGAATTGCAAAATTCCACCAAAAATCTCTTTCTGTATGATTGCCCGGAGAGCTTTCATACTAATAAAATTGATTTAATTCAATATAATTGTTATTTAATTAATTCAATATTGTTGTTATTACAGTTAAAATTGATCAAAATAAAAGAAAAAGAAATGCCTTCTCCTCCCTGCACAATATTTAAGGTGATCAGGAAGCATGTGAAGACAACAGGGTTTTTTGTTTTTGTTTCCTTGAAGTACTTTGCTGAAAAGTACAAGTGAAGAGGGAATGACTTTGGATTACATTTAAGTTTTTTTCTTTTCGGTTCTCTACTGACTGCAGGCATGCACCAACCAAATCTGGGCATATTCTGACAACCATCAGATCTTGCAAAATAATTTGAAGAGGGAAAGAGGAAAACTTGCCTCATTAAATCAGGAAACTAGTAGCTCACTAGTAGCTATGCATCTCAGATTAGCAGGCATACCTGAAAAGAGCTGGATTAATATTGCTATTAAGGAAGTATGAATTGGAATAATGTTGAAGGAATGGATCTGTGGATCTACAGGATTCACCTCTTATCTGCAGTACAGAGCTTATGTCTAATCGAGTGGAGGTTTCCAGAATGCCATTTGTTGTTGAAATGAACATGCTGAACTAGCGAAAACATGTTAATGCTCAAATGTACCCTACTTCCGTGTACTATGATGCTGGCCACAGCTTAAAAATTATTCACCTTACACCATTAGTCCTGCATTATATCCTACCTATTTATTTCTGAAGCATTTCTGCTTACATAGGGCTGTTCTATTAGCATGCATATATTCTGCTAGGGAAAGAGGAATATTGAATTAACGTAAGAAAGGCAGCATTTTATTTTATAAATGAATTATTGGTTAAGTGGCTTCTTGTTTATTGATTAGCCTACATTTAGACATACAAATACAGGAAGTTAATCTAATATTGTTGAAGAAGGAAACACATTATACAAATACCATTTTTAAAAATATATATTTAGGTGTAATTAAAAAAATACAGACAGGGGAAAATCCTTACAAATATTGCATAGAATGAATATTGCCCCTCCTTCTCTTAAAATCCACCCTTATTTCGCTGGACAAAATAATATTTTTTTACTAATCCACCCTATAAAATAATCCAGCACACATTTCAGGCACATAACCCAGATTGAGTTATCATCTTCTTAAAGCTGTACATCTTGGTTTATTGATCCAATAATTCCACTCTTAACCAGAATACCTTTCCAGACTTTAGGTAACTCACTTTCCTTGGAGTCAATGAATACATATTGGCTTTAATAATTTATCTTCACAGTACAAGCAAGCTGTAGTTGACAGATTTATTAATGGACCCCACTGAGATTTTGGATGCACTTCAGGAAAAAAATGTTTCCCTTATCGTGTGTCCTATAATCCTGAGTAGCTCTTTGGGTTTTAGAAATGCAGAAATGAAACATTTAATGGATCAGATTGATAGAAAGATCTTTCCATTCCTACTTGAAGGTAAACCATCTTGATCTCCCAAGGTTATATATATATATAAAAACAAAAACTAGCATATACATATACAGTATAAGTTTACCACCAGCTTCTGAGTTCAAGACCCAGGCACTGCCACATAACGGTGTGAGCTCCCATTACTTGCCCCAGCACCTGCCAACCTTGAAGTTCGAAAGCATGTGAATAGCTCAATGGCTACCCCTAAATTGATGGGAAGGTAACAGCATTCTGTACACCTTGGTGTACAATCATGCTGGGCCAGGAGCATGGAAGTGTCTTCAGGCAAACACTGAAGTGTCTTCAGACCAAACACAGCTTCCTCAGCTGTGAATTGGATATGAACACTGCCCCCTAGAATCATCCACAACTAGCAGGGAAAATCTTTACTGTACACACACAAACAATTATTGATATTATTTGTTTTTATTTCAGCATTACATTAAGAGCAATTGTGAATGTTGCCTTGTAAGGCAGGATGTATTCTTGTATTGATTACTAAATCAATACAAATTGATTAAAATGGTCTATCATTATGGGTAGAGCAGAGTAATGATACTAGTGCATGGAAATGCTTGATCCTACAAAACGTTCTTTAAAATTACAAACTGCATTTAACAATGACTTCATTCCTTACCAGCAAGGAATCTCCAAGAAGGCTAGTCATCCAAACTTTGACCTACCGACCTACCCAGGCATCATGCAAAACACATGCATATTTTACAGCCTTGTCTTTCTTCAACGTGTTTGAAGAAATTCATCATTTTTTACTTCCTTTTAATTAGGTCCATAATCTGGTCCATATTTACTCTGCTGCATACTATTTAACCTTGTGTAGTTGTTTGCACTCAATCCCAAATAATTCCCTTTTTAATTCCATCAAAAGTGTTTTTCATTTTCTCTTCCTTTTACCTGTTCTTTGATACCCTGGACCTATATTCTTTAGAAGAATTTTTTTTCTCAATCTTTTCAAAAGTCTCATCCTGACTTTCACAGCAATTGTTTGTACATGCATTTTTTTTTTATCCACAGCTTTTTTCATCTCATTATTTCAGCAAACATTGTTTATCAGGTTTGATTAAGGTTCCACCAAGGTACATAAAGTTCTCCACTTTATCTTTCACCACTGATGTAAATTTTTCAAGCATTTATTCCGTTTTTATTTTTAGAAACATCTGCATTGGAATTTGATCTATTTATGTTCAGATCCATATTCTTTGTTACACCTCATAGTCTGTTTACTGCAATTTTGGCTGAGTCTCAACCAAGTACATGTCATCAGTTTAATTTTATTAAAGTGAGCAACAGTAGATAAATCAAAAAGTACAAAACTTTTGTACAGGTATAAAAACACCATAATACATATCCTCATTCATTCAAACTATTCATAAATGCAACCATAAATGGAGAGAAAAGTAAAATTGCCCTCTTAACAAACTTAAACCACTTAATCTTTTTAACTATATTTTTCCAATCTCTTTTTCACTTTTAAGATATGTAGGCATATTTTTCCTCTTATTTTTACAGCATTTTTATAAGCATTTTTTCTCATCAAAGGTGTCTTTCACTTAATCATTCCATTAATGACCACTACAATACGTCTACTATTTTTTATGTAATTTTTTAATTAATTTTCAAGGACATACAAAACAAAACATAAAGTACATAATAGAACGACACATAACAATAGGTGAAACAATATATACAACATAGTACAAAACAAAGGAAAAAGGGAAAAAGAGAAAAAAAGGGAAAAACAAGCCCTCTCTCATGTGACTTTCCCAACCTACGTCTGAATGGATATATTTCCACAATACGCATTTTCCTCTCATACATTCTAATCTGATTAATATGTTAACTGTAAATTATATCCCTTATATTAATTCATATGATGTATTATTATGTGCAGGAGTTTATTATGAACCAAAATATGCACAATCTTCTATCAAACTGTAAACTATATATTGTATATGTTATATTATACATTTTTTGTTTACTTTTTACTCCTGTTACACATTCCTTTTCTATCAACCTACTCATTAACATATCAATATCTTAATTATTTAATTTATCAATTATTTAATATTTCCAATCACATTTTTACACATTTCTTATAATTCTATAAGTTTAATTTTCATTCTCAGTCATTTAATCCTTCTACAAAGAATTCATTCTTTTCCTTCTACAAAAAAATTTGCTTTTTTAAATCTTTATAAAATGAAGATACAGAACTTTATAATTCTTCAGAAAAGTCCTGGGATGCCTTCCAAACATCCCAAAACGTCTTTAAATTATTATACTTCAGGAGGGCTTATGGCTTTGCCATCTCAGCCCAATCAAGAAGTTTTAAAAGCCACTCATCCACTGTAGGCACTGTCTCTTCCTTTCACATTCTTGCTGCAGATACCATATGTAAAAACAACTCTCATATTGTTTCTCAAAATGTTTATCCATTGTACCTCCAGGTTTCATCCGTACATTACATTTCAAAATCTTTTGCATAACTTCAGTTATATTTAACCAATATTTTTTAACCTCTATACATGTCCACCACGTTGGTAAAACGTACCTGGAGATTGAGCATATTTCCAACATTTGTTAGATGATCCATCGTACATCTTGTATTTATCCCACCTGTACATCATTTTATTAAGTTCTCTTTAAGACCATAATTCAGGGTAAATTCTACTCCACTGGACTACCCATGTTCCCAGTGTTCCAATGTAATATTATAATCAATATTTTGACTTATTTAATAATACATTCCTTGACATATATATCTTCGACATCCACTTTCAGGAGCATCTCGTATATTTTTGCAATCAAATAATCATCTCCAGTACATAAAATTTGTTCCAACTTCAATTTTTCTTGAGCAAAAGCATAACTTCTTTATACAACTTAAACCTTTCAAAAATTTTATTATCAGTTAACCAAGTTAACCAATGACATATGAAACCTTTACTTACAATTTCTTCTCTTGACTTTTGTCCATCAACAAAAGTTAAAATATCTGTATATGTCATTCATTTAGATTTTTTGGTCACCTCCCTCCTATAAAAAGCTTCATGTGCAGAAAGCCATAATGGTATCTTCGGCAGCAAGATCCCTTTCTATTCCACACTCTGATGGGAGCATGTCTAACAAAATGGTCTTTAAATAATGGATTAATTCTAAACTTTTCAACCATACCAAACAGCAAGCTTTGTAGTACAGTCTAAAGTCTGGAAATAACAATAAAATCTTTCTTTACCTTCTTGCAACAGCTTAAATCCTATGCTTTGTTTTCTGCCTTTCCATATAAATTTACAAATATTTTTTGCCAATGTTTAAACATAGTTTCCTTAACCAAAACTGGTATCATCTGAAAGAGAAGTAACATTCTAGGTAAAACTTTAATTTTGATGACAGAGATTCTACCCATCAAAGACAATTACAATTTATTCCATCTGTCAATATCATACTTGATCTCCTGCCTCCTTACCATAATTATTTTGAAAAAACATGCAATTTATAGATGTCAACCAAAATCCCCAATATTTGACCTTTTCCCAATCTTGGAACCAGTTTTATTCATCAAAATTTGTTTTTCTTTTTCATTCATGTTTTTAATTTACATTTTTTTCTTCTCTTTATTTATTTTCAAACCTGCCAACTTTCCAAATTCTTTCAATTTCCTCATCACGTAGCCTGATGATCAATTATGGGATCTTGCAACACCAACACTATATTTTCAGCAAAGAAACATACCTTGAAATTTTGATTCCTCACTTGGAGGTCTTTTATCTTCACCTCTTGTCTAATGTTTCTGAGAAGGACTTTCAAAATTAAAATAAATGACAATGGAGACAAGAGGCATCATTGACATGTCCCTTTATGAATTTCAAAAGGTTTCACAGTTCTCCATTTACAATTACCTGCACCTTCTGCCAAGTCTACGAATTTTTGTCTCTCTGTAGCATATTTCTTTTCAATGTGTTCCAAGATTCTTTCATATCATCTTTTCTTATATCCATTGTAAGATGATCCCACTGAGAAATCAACATCTATCTTTGAACACAAAATGTGGCCTGGAGATTTTTAGTTAATCCTCAAGATTTTTCCACACATTCCACAAATCATATCCATCTTAAACGCAGACGGCACCATGCCTAGTGAACTTTGGGCACAATTTTGAAACATCCCAAGTCTTCCAGAGTCTCAGAGGCATTCCTGCTGGTATATCTCTTTTAGTCATTTTGTCCTGGTTATAATATTTGCATATGTGCTTGGAATTCTGTGTTTTCAATCATGCTGACATGGTTTTCCTCTTCTGCAGTTTTTGTGGTTTTTAAGCTTAAGTTGGAACTGCGGTTAGAATGAAAAACAGCTAACAGATAAAATGTAAAGTACTGACAATAAAAGCTTGTTTGCAGATAATGCTGAAATCACAAAGTTTTACAAAAACATAATAATTGCCATACTATGGCAAGTAAAATCACATTAGAAAAGACTGGTTAGTTAAAGTTTACCAGCTATAGTAAAAACTGTAACCATGTAGATAATTCACTGTATTGTGTTTATTGATTAATCACAATTCTATGATGAGTTTATTTAACTCTCAACCAGGATTCCTGCGATAGGAACTTGAACTGCGAAACTGAGAGACAAATTTCCAGGAAAAAGATTAGGCTTCCTGGGAAATGACACTCCCTTTAAAAAAAAAGGTAAATGTTTCCCCTTTCAGTTGTGTCTGATTCACAGCTGAGGGAGTCACTGTTGTCTGAAGATGCTTCCATTGTCATGTGCTGAGGCACACAGAACACCTGTATCTATTTGCATTTTTCACACACTTTCCCAAACTTCTAGGTTGGCAGGAGCTGGGGCAAATACTGAGGGCTCACCCTTGGGTCTTGAACTCGGGCCGCAGAAATTCTGGCCAACATCTTAACCACAAGGCCAGTGTGCTCAGATACCTCCAGTTCACATACCAATTTTTATTGCTGTGATGGTCTGTTAAATCCAGTTACTCATTCTGTAGAGGAGATCCATCTCCAGAGAGCAGTTATAGCTTTATTTTGTTTTATCTTATTACAGATCGACAAACTATGATTACATGATGCAATTATAAACTTAAGTAATCGTATCATACATGAACATCATGAAACCAAAAGGCAAATTTAAATTCCATACTTTTTTTTAAAAAAAATAGCCTTATTTATGGAAAGACCACTGAATCTTTTGAATTATGGAATGTTGACATTCATTCTAAAGTGAATTCAGCTGTGCTTTTCAACAATCATTTGATGTGCTGCTGCATTCCTGCTTCTTGAGCACTGCTGAATGCACTTGAAATACATTAATTACATGAAATACACTTGAAATACATGAAATTCATGTATTTCAGCAGCTGAACTATTTAAGGAACTTTGTATATGTGTTCATTGCAAGAATAAAAGAATATTTTACTTTTAATTCAAATAATAGTGGATAATGCAGCCAGGTTTTCTACCTTTTTTTCCCAAAAAATGGGAAGGACAAAACTCTTTATTGTGGTAATGATCTAGACTTTATATGGGCATGCAGTGGCGCAAGCAGTTAAGACACTGGCCTTGTTGGCTGGAAAGTTGGAGGTTTGAATTCAACACCCGAGTGGCACTCCTTAACAGGGTGAGCTCCTGTCATCTGCTTAAAGATAAAGGTGATCCTGCCAGTCGTGGCTGACTCTAGGGTGCGGCGCTCATCCCCGTTTCCAAGCTGGAGAGCCAGTGTACATCCTGGGATGCTTCCGTGGTCATGTGGCTGGCATGACTCGATGCCAAAGGCACACGGACACTATTACCTTTCCCACTGAAGTAGGTGGTACCTATTTATCTACTCACATTTGCATGCTTTCAAACCGCTAGGTGGGCGAGAGCTAAGGCGGAACAGCAGGAGCTTGTCCTGCTGCACGGCAATGGCAGGTCTTGAACTTGGGCAGCTGACTTTCCAACCAGCAAGCTGAGCTCTTAACCACTTGCGCGACCACACCTCTCTACTCTAGCTCCTGCCCATCTAGTAGTTCAAAAGCATATAGCAATACAAGGAGATAAATAGGTACCACCTTTGGTGGGAAAGGTAACAGTGTCTGTGTGCATATCATGTCTGCCAGCCACATGATCATGGAAGCATCTTTGGAAGCGCTGGCTCTTCAGTTAGGAAATAGAGATGAGCACCACCCCCTAGAGGTGGCCATGACTGGCAGGGAGAACCCTTACCTTTACTAAACTTCACAGAACTGTTTGTGACTGTAGGTGTGTGTATTTTCTTACTGAGATGATGGTGAGTTCATTTGTTTTCTTGATGTAAAAGAAAGAAGAAAGAAGATATTTACAGTGTAAATGACACTCATTTCTTTTGTTGCCAAATTTTATTATAAGAATTTCAGGGGGAAGGGGGCATTGGGGACTGTCCAAAAAAGTAATAATAAAACAGGCTTGGTACACAATCTGTTGGTTGTTTATCCCTGGTTAAATTGCAGAGTGGAAATAGGATAAATAGCAAGTCTTCTCCTAACTGGATGGTATATAATGTGCTTATTGTATGGGCAAAAATATTATTCATAAAAATATATTTGAAAGGAAGAAGAAAAAGAAACATTCTAGAAAGTTATAAAGGAATAAAAAGAGCGAAAAGAGCAAAACATATATGCTATACATTCACAGATATACAGTACATATATAAAAGTATATATTTTATATAAGCATATTAGTGAAGAAATGATAGCCATATACTATTATAATCATCATAACTGGTTAAGATGCTGGGCTTGTCGCCTGGAAGTTTGGGAGCTTCCAAAACCCAAATGCTGCCGCACAACAGGGTGAGCTCCCATTACTTGCTCCAGCTCCTGCCAGCCTTGCAGTTGAAAAGCATATAAAAATGCAAGTAGATAAACAGGTACCACCTGATCTGGTGGGAAGGGTAACAACATTCCCTGTGCCTTAGCACATAGACACGCTGGCCATATTACCTCGGAAGCATTTATGGACAAATGCTGGCGTTTTGCTTATGAAATGGAGATGTGCACCACCGCCTAGAGTCGGTCATGACTGGCAGACGAAACCTTTACATCCATAACTAATTAAAAGCAACAAGTGTTTTATAAATTGTGAAGATATTAGCAAATTCAGTTCCATAGACTATTGAGTTCAGCTCCGTTGACTATTGAGGAGTTGGAGTCATATTTTTAGCTTTCCAATGCTGAAGAAGTATTATGGAGAATCTATTTTCCTTCTCTAGATGTCAATTTCCTTGCAATAGGAAAAGAGCTCAAAAGGATATGAATATCCTAAAATGTTAAATTTTATGTTAAAAGTGGAATGATTTATTGAGTAACTTCCTCCCAAACTGAAAATAACATAGGACACTGGACAAACAGAGTATATTCTATTGGAATAGCAATTGCCAAATATACATATTTCTCCATGAAAAGAGCTGGTATCTCTGAAATAAGCTGTATATATTAAAACTGCACATATTTATGTAAATATAGGTCAAATTGGGAGAACGTGTGCAACTTTGAGTACTCTAGCAGGATTTCTAGTGCTGAAATAATTCCCCATCCCTTGTTTTTGGAAAGTTTCATAACCTAGTGTGGTTAAATACTTGGTAGGTAATAATAGATCTTCCATGACTTAGAACTGAGAATTCTAAGAGTAGAATTCACCTTTTAAAAATGAGGAAGGTTGGAGAGGGACAGAAATAAATGAATGTTGTTTCTTGCTGTTTTGTACATTTCTTCATAAATGGATTGGAAAGACTTTGAATTTGGGGAAATGGAACACTCTTTAAACAATTGTTATCCTTCCTGCAAACTCATCATTTTGCAGAAAAGACAGAAAAAGAAAAAAAAAGAGAGAGTGGGGAAAAAAAGACAAGTTAAACGCATACTTCCTGTATTTTTCAAAATTCATCTTGTTTTATATAATTACATTACTAATATTTGAATAAAGTTATTAAACAACTAAACAGTAGGAAACCAAGCACATTTCAATAAAGTTATATCTGCAGCCTAAACATTCAAGCAGACCGATAATTTAGATTTCTGACAATATCTGTGTTTCAGATATAGAAAGAGGTGAAAGTTTTTCACGTTATTGTTGGCAGACAACAGGTGCTCCAATGTACAAAAGATGATAAAATTGGAAATTACCATTTCCATTGCCCTCTCTTAGTTTTGAAGTCACTGGTCTATAATTCAAAAAAAAAACATGGACATCTAGCACCACCCAAGTGTCCAAACTACCATACACAGTCACTCATTGGTTTTTCTTGCATAAGTCGCCATGTTGCTTCATGAAATTGAATGTTGAAACAGAAACAGCAACAGAAAAGTAGATTTCACAATGGAAAAAATTTGTAGAAATTATAAGCATATCGGTATTTATCTCGGTACAATCAAAAATGCAATTTTAGATGCCTTTCTTTTAACAAAAAGATATTTCTGGAGTCAGAAAAAAGGAAATTTAAGGGACATGACACTTTGAAATACAAGAAAAACAAGTGGTTACCTGATTCATGAGTGGTTTGAACTTTAGTGCAATCTTTGCTAAGCAGCAGTTTTGTAATGCTTAAAGATGTAGCAACAATATTTTTCTATACAGCTATCGATCAGAATTTAAATGAATGCTTTTTAACTACCCCCTGTTTACAACCCCACTTTGCTACATATATAATACAAGCTTTGGCTAGAACATTGGTGAGTAAACTGAAACATGGAGACGTCTCTCTATACTGCCAATGTCCTGTTCTTTCAGCTTGTTATATGAGAACCAGGGTATTGGGTTTCACAGTTTCCTGTCCCCCTTTTGAGAAATGTGTTCAAATATACCATATCATTTTTCTTTTTTATATGAGACTGAAGAAGACTCCTGGTTGGGAGTTAAAAAGTTTCTAACACCTAAAAATAAAAGTCCAGTTGCCTTTTTAAATTTGGTGTGCAAATTTTATTTGTGATTTTAGTTTGCCATTTTGCCACAAGGCATTACCTGGATTCATGAGAATATACACAGATATTTGGAATTTAGATGAGCTTTCCCCTTCTGACTTGCAGCTACCTGAACATTTGGAAAATGGAAAAGCTGGATGTAGAGAATAAATTTTACAGCAATGCATCTTTTAATAGCATCAAGCCAATAATGAGGAGACCAGCAATGCTGAGGCAAAGCTAGCGCAGCATCATTTCTGCTGCAGAGAACACATTTAAACAAATACTTTTCTGACTTCAGCTTTTCCCAACTTTCTCTATTCTCAGGAGACAGATTGTACATCTTTATGATCGATACAGCCAGATAAATTATTCATTATGAAATTCATTGATTGGATTCACTTCAGGGTTGTGGTTTTTTTTTTTCCTTTTTAAGGAATGCTTGTAAAAAGGTGCTGCTGAAAAGGAAATGTTCCATTCATATTTATTTCATTAACTTTTTTTGTGGGCTCAAGTCCATACCGATCGATAAATTTGGACTGAAAATGTTTTCTTGCAATTGAGGATGGCAAAAGAGAAAATACAATGTGGTGCCAAACTGGTAGTGAGCGTTTTCAAGACCTAAAGGGGTCTTGCTCAGTGGGTAGACAGAACAGCCATTGGGTCCCTTAAATTGGACAGCACATCTTGTTGTGCTTGGTAGGATAATAGCCTTGGTAAGCTGAATATTGCAAATGTTATTTTGATTAAAACAGTTACTTCTATTACTATTGTCCTATTGAATAAATCTCTTAGTAATTAAAAGCAAGAATCATCTTGAGATTCAGATACTTTTCTGTGTCAGCAACTAGATGGTTTTATTGGCACGACCACATGGTTTCCTTGGCAGGAATACTGAAGTGGCTTGCCATTATCTTCTGTTGGCCATTTTGCTTCTCAAATCTCTCATTAAATTAATACTTGGGCTTGACCCTACATAGTTTCTGAGCCCAATCAAGAACAGTAGGATGAATTTACTTCAACAGTTGAGGAGAAGAAGCAATCTACAGATAACTTTGAGTTGAGTATACAACACTTAATATATGTTAGTTATGAAATATTTCCTCATTATTGTAATTATCACCAGAGATTCATCTTGATTTCCTTTCCCAGTCAGTGCCCAACATACATCATATTATGCCCATTATCCTGACAAACTGTGATCCCAGTGCAGCTCTATCTGTCCTGGTTGTCTTCCAGGTATATGGATTTTAGTTTATCATGTTATCAAGGAATTATCATGTTGGTATATTTCAGCATGGTCATTTCGCAATCTTTAAACCTTGAACATACAAAACAAGTCTTTCTATTTTTTCAGTAAAGAGCCTGATCATAAAAAGAAAGTAAACAGAAATTTATACCCCAAGTCTTTAAATATGTGTAAGTATATATTTCTGACACACAAAACAGTCATCTATTTCTTTGGTGATATTACTGCCATATTTGATAAATCCAGAATTCTTAATCTAATGATGAAGTTTTGGTATTGTAGAAAGCGAGACAGAGTATTCTATGGTGGCAAAAATTAGAAGTTGTTCATGAAAGTTTATGCCTTTTAATAACATTTGCTCATTGGAAAAGGTACCGTGAAACCAGACTTCTTCCAATTGTGGAAATATGTTTAAAAAATAATCTCCCATCTTTAAACTGCATTTACTAAACTTTAAGATTCATAGTCATCCATTTGAATCCATATAATGTTTTACTGTATTGTCATCCTTACAGTACAGTATTTCAATCCTCTATTCCAGAATTCTTACAATTAGTATCTACTTTGGTTTCTCTAGTTCAATAGAACTAGAGCTGCTTGCGCATGGTGGTGCAAGCAGTTAAGATATGGGTCTTGTTGGCTGGAAGGTCAGCGGTTCAAGTTCAAGACCCAAGAGCTGCCACACAATTTATTTATTTTACACATTTCTATGCTGCCAATTTCCGAAGACTCTTGGCGGCTTACATAAATTAGATACAGTAGTGTAAGCTACCCTGTCCCCCTGTCTGCTTAGCTCTTGCCAACCTAGCAGTTCAAAAGCATATAAAAATGCAAGTAAATAAACAGGTACCACCTTTGGTGGGAAAGGTAACATCATTCTGTGCATCTTAATGTGTAGTCATGCCAGCCACCTGACCATGCAAGTGTCTTTGTACAATGCTTGCTCTTCAGCTAAGAAACAATGGTGAGCACAGCTCCTAGAATTGGCTGTGACTGGCAAGGAAAACTTTTACCTTTACCTAATTTAAGATAACCACATCACCTACATGAAATATAATGCTTTGTAAGTGTTCAGAAAGTTTCAGTCTGTAGTTAAAAAAGTACAACTCTGACTTTCCTTTACTTTTCTCCGAACTAAAGTTTAGAATGCTCACTGTTAGTCTTTACCCATTAAATTCTCAAGGCATCTTTAAAGCAGAATTTCTAGATAAAATGGTTTCACGAGCAATAGAAGGTGCTCATCTAGTCAGAGAAAGGGGAAAAAAATCAGCTTGGTTGGCAGGCTTCTTTTAACGAGTCTTTAAATGTAGAACATGTATAGAAAAGTGAGCCATCTTATGCTAGAATAGGAAGTCTTCATTACTGTAACATTTTTATCATCAGTTCTACTTTTCACAAAGCTGTGTTTAGTCTTCCATCTATACATTTACACACAGAGAGTTGCACACAAAATCGCACGTTTTGTCAATTTGGAAAAAAGTAGGAAAAGCAATTTTTTTAAAAAAATGCATTTTTCTTTTAATTGTTCTAACCACAATCCTTTGTTATTTTGTAAACAATAATTGTTATCACTTCAGATATATTCAGTATTTATAATTAACAGTATCGCTCACCCCCACTTGCAGCCCTGAATCACTTCTGGGTCTAAGGTTGTTACAATTATATGACAACTATCTTTTTTCATGTTATCTTGAAAAAATCAATTCAACCTAGTTGTAGGTCTTTCCATTGGGTAGATAAACAATTGTAAGAAAATCACATTATCTAGAACATGAATAAAAAATTATTATATATTGATTGGATCTCTTCAGCAAATTCTACTTATCCTGAACTCTTATTTTTCTGGTCTTTACATGGAAATCACAGGATGTATATAGAATATACTGTTGTCCTTGGCCAGCTTTCTAGATCAATTGACCTGGGATTTCTCCACCATTTTAATCAACTCCAAGGCACCTAGGACATTATTTACTTGGAATATTTTGAGAAATGTAAGCCAAGCTGCTAGGCAGCGTTGCTGCTGAAATTGTTGGAACTACTGTAAAAATATAACAGTAAACCCCCAGGACCATTTAATGATAAACAAGGGAACTATATTCTATATACTAGTCATATAGTGTTATAAACATGTATAATTGGAGGGGCATGGTGGCTGAGTGCTTAAGATGCTGGGCTTGTAGGCCAGAAGGTCAGCAGCTTGGCAGTTCAAGACCCAAATGCTGCTGCATAACAGGGTGAACTCCCATCACTCGCCGTAACTCCTGCCAAGCTAGCAGTTCAGAAGCATGTAAAAATGCAACTAGATAAATAGATACCATTTCTGGTGGGAAGAGTAACAACAGTCCATGTACCTTAGTATATAGACATGCTGGCCATATGTCCACGGAAGCATTTGTAGACACATGCTGGCTTTTTGCTTATGAAATGGAGATGTAAAGGTTTCCTGGCAGAGCAAACCTTTACATTCATAACTAATTAAAAGCAATAAGTGTTTTATAAATTAGTGTTTTATAAATAAGTGTTTTATAAATCAAAAGGTATGAGCAATTCCAGTTCCATAGACTATTGAGTTCAGCTCCGTAGACTATTGAGTCATTGGAGTCATATTTTTTGCTTTCCAATGCTGAAGAAATGTTATGGAGAATCTATTTTCCTTCTCCAGATGTCAATTTCCTTGCAATAGGAAAATAGCTCAAACGAATATGAATAGCCTAAAATGTTAAATTTTATTTTAAAGTTGAATATATTGAGTAATTTCCTCCCATACTGAAAGTATCATAAGGCACTGCACAAACAGCGTATATTCTGTTTGAAGTAGCAATTACCAAATGCACACATTTCTCCATAAAAAGAGCTGGTATCTCTGAAATAAGCTGTACATATTATTACTGCAAGTATTTATGTAAACAAAAGTCTTAAAGTGGGAAATTGTTGGAACTACTGCAAAAACCTAAATGTAAATCCTCCAGGACCATTTAAAGGTGCGATAAACAAGGGAACATCTCAATCTTGAATTGACCCTTTAAGAAACCTATCATGCTTAAAGTTAGAGTTTTATTTCTGAATAAGTACAGTATTCAGATTTCTCTCTCTCTCTTTTGTCTCTCTCTCTCTCTTGTTTCACCTTTCTCTGCTGTTTATCTCTCTCTCTTTTGTCTCTCTTTTAAAATAAATAAATGAATGAATCCATCCTGATCTTACTTAGAAAATGAATAAAACCAAAATGGGGCTCAACTGATTTCCATGAAACTTTTTTGCTGAAATTTTGCTGAGCTTCACAGCCTTAGATATTTATTTTAGCACTATTTAAAATAAATACGCTTGCACTTATGCAAACACTCCAGCCTTAAGAAAGCTACTCAGAGCCAAGTTGTAGATAAATATCTTGTTTCAGCTTTCAGATGGTAAGCTTTTATTGATGTTCTTGGGTTAGTGTTAAGCTTATTGACCTGGGGTTTTAATATTTACAGTATTTTGTCAGAATCAATACTGTGACCTTAAGGTAAAGAAAATAAAAAAATGTTTGAGTCAACAAAAATCACTTTCAGTTGATACCAATGATTCTTTACACTCCTCGGAGGTACTTTCTTTCTTCTTGCCCTAAATATAAAAATAAGAATATCACAAGAACTTATTTCCACAAAATTTCCCAAACAGCACTGCATCTGTTTTATGATTCCGCTATCAAAGGATGCTGAGATGGACCCTTCAAATATAGACATACCTAATATAATTATTTAGGAAAGATTAAATTAATCCTTAAAATTAGAATTAATTTTAAAATTAAATTAATTTAATTTTAAAATTAAAATTAATACTTAAAAATCAGAACTTGTGATTATTAGGTATTAATCTAAGACTGGACTGTGGATTTATGGATGGCAGGAATATTGTATTATTCCCCTTTTTAATGCACGTTCTTACTTTAATTGAGTAATTTCAAATCATCAAATGAGCTGAAAGTGAAAATTTCTCATCAAGTTCTATTCAGAAATATAGATATCAAGATAAATGCATGCACTATATTGTACTAGCTAAGGGCTGGGATGGAGAACAAGTTAGCATTATTAGGACATATCTATAGATCTTCAAGGTCCTATTAAGGAACATATTGATGAACTCAAAATAATCTATCCACGGTAATTATTGCTTTTCATTTTTTTTTATTTCATTCAAAAGGAAATTTAAGCAATGCAATAGAAGGCAAAGATCTTGACATTTTCCAAGCTGTCTCCAGAGAGGAACCTCAGAAAATACATACTGAAAATTCTTCTTCTGCAGTATCTAATAGCATCTAAACTGTCAATGCTTTAAAATTATTATGTTCTGTTATACCAGTACTCCTTTAATATTTGAAAAAGAAGGAACATGGCTCTTTGGACAATGACATTTCTGTTTTGAAAATGGCCTCATTTAAAGATAGAAAAGTAGGCCAGATAGCCTTGCTGCTTTGTAGAGCAGTTCAACAACATCATAAAAGATCAATTTTATTGCAAGATTTGCTGGGTGGATTTTTACTCTGGAAGATATTTGAGTGGTATATTAATCAGTTCCTGAATATGAGTTTTCAAGTGCATTTTAAGAGCAT
>JANHZU010004683.1:75079-89538 GCA_032468055.1 Acrochordus granulatus
CCGTCCTTCCTTCCTTCCTTCCTTCCTTCCTTCCTTCCTTCCTTCCTTCCTTCCTTCTTTCCTATCTCCCTATGTACGTGTATTTCATAGATGATTTGTATAGATGGTTACGTTGACTACTGTATCTATTTTCATAGTCATGGTCTAATATTTTGTTAGCCGCCGAGAGTCTTTGGATTTTGGTGGCATATAAACAAATAAATAAATGTAAAATAAATTATCTGACTCCTTTAAATCATAGTCTAAAGAGCTTGACCCAATATGGTGTGATCCTTGGGAGCCAACAGATGATTAACCAAACTAGAGAGCAATGAGCAGAAGCAGAATAGGGTAGGCTCACATAATGAGGGACCATTAGGCAGGGCACATTAGCCCAAGATAAACCTGAAGTTTTGAAAAGCAAAGCAAAAGTGATTTTGCTATTTCAGAAACAAAGAAAAAATTGCCCCCATTTCAGCCATGTCTGCAGCTGGGATTACTTAGGAGCACCTGAAACCTTGCTTCAAACATTAAATTTGAGTTCCTGTAAACTTGTTCTGATCTTCACCATTTTGGATATTTCTGAGACTCCCAAGGACTAATTATCTTTGGTGATTTGGACTGGTTTTGTTTATGTGGCCATAGTGATTCCATATAAGGTAACTTTAAATTAGAAATGGATAAGCACTTCCCACATGGAAACTGGTTTCATGTTTAAACCTCAGCACTTTTGCTGTCATGATTGTAATTCATCATTCAAAAGGCACAGAAGATAGACTGTAAAGCAGTGGCAATGGTATTGCAAGTAAATAATCAAATATTGTACATGTCTATATGTATAGGGATTGGGAATAAAGCAAAGACTTATAAATAATTACCACATTTTATGTGTGTGTGTATACCCACACATACATGTATTTATGTTGAACAAAATGTTAAATGATCTCATATTACTTACCCCTATTTCTAATGAACATTTAAGATGTTTTGGGGAATAACAATTGGTTACACATTCCTTGATGTGGTAGTATCTTAGTTTCCTTGATCAAAATAAGTATTTAAAGCCTCTAGTTTTTATTATGGGGTCACAAATAAGAATTATGGAGCAACTAGATGCTTAAAAAAAGACATTTTAGCCCTTATATTATGGCCAACAAAGTCTAGCATGAGAAGTGTTAGCACTGGATGTATTAGACAAGATTATAGGTTTTAGCAGGTTTTCATTTTACACCCATCCTCTTGAGTTCAAAATGTACCCCCTTCTGCTGTCTACTGAGTATCTGGGGCTGATAAAATTCTTTCTTACCTATAAAGCTACTTCAAAGGCACTTTCCACTTGCCTGTTTGTGGGAATATCGAGTCTGCTATTTCTGATGTGCTTCGTGTTTTATTCTTACTTTTCAGCTTCAGCCTCCATCAAGCAATAAAAGCAAAACCTTTAAAGTGTTTAGGATGCTGGGTGCATCTTCCCTCTACTATTATGCTTTAGAGTGGAAGAAACAAAGAAAGGCTGGGTGTGTGTGTGATATGAGCTGAAAATCTTTCAGGTTTGATCATAAGAGAGGAAAAAGTGCCTCCTGGTTAACCACATATGCTGAAAGTCAGCAGGAGTTAATGATGTTGTTAGTACATTGATGGATATTTGCCCTCAAAGGAACCTGAATGACAGGTTATACAATAGGCCTTCCATTCCTGAGGCACTCAGGGCTGTCTGTTTTGCTAGAGGCAGTGAAGGCAAGATTTTGATTTTGATGTCCCTCCTCATTACCCCTTCTTTCAAAAGGAGTGCAAAGGAACTAACAAAATGAAGATATTTCAAGTTGAAAACTACATCATTTTTCCCCATTTTGGAATGGCAAGAGAGATGGCTAGGGGGATGTGAGTGCAAGTGCAAAAAGAGTGCATATATTTCAAAAGCAGGGTTGCAATTCAACTGCCTCACCCAATAAATTTGAAGTTCTGTAGTCACAAGGGATGACTTTACTTTTCCATCCATGCCTGTTCCTATGTTTCTGACAAGATAAAAGACATTTATGATTCACTTTCAAGGTTGGATATTGTTTCTGTTAATAAATATTCTTTAGAAAAGTTCCCCTTAATATATTGAAATAATTTGGAAGAAACAAGTCTCACCACCCAGTTGGCACATAATATTGAGCTATAAAAAAGCTTGCCTTTCTTGACCATATTTCATGCTTTTAATGTAGATATCAATTTAATACAATTAAATTTTATTTTGGTCTTTTCCACTTCCTCATTCCTACCCCACCCCCCAATTATAATGCTGATATCATTCTCAGCTTGAAAAAAGTTTGCACTGTTCTGTTTGTGCAAACCCATTGAAAGCAGAGGAAAAAAAGAGCATGGCCTACATGCCATATTGCAAAGGTGCAATATGAAATATTGAAAAATAAATATTGAAAAATATTTTGATCCGCAATTCTTTCTGCCAAAGATAATACTGGTTAAAAAATAGACAAAATATCTAAACCCTTGATAATTCTGCAAATATTTATTTCTGAAATCACCCAAAGATTAACTGATAAGAAGAGTAAACTAAACCTCATAATACTGTGTATGAAACACATTGTCAAGTGCACAGAAATTAAAAAATGGCAACCTAAAACCTTTTAATTACTTTGTATTAAATGAACTTTAAATCACAATTTCCTCCCTCAAGCCAAACATACAAAATTATCAAGCCAAACATACAAATAATAATGAATAGACTATTAATATTTTATTTTATGACATTTTTGAATACTGAGATATTGATATTGAACACTGAAAAACATTTAATTGTGTGCATATGAACAGATTTGTATTTGTCTAACACTATTGAGATTTCCCACAAGAAATCCTTGTGTTAGGAAAAAGTCACAATAATCACTAATCCTTGTGAACTTGAGCTTGCTCTACTCTCTGGGCATTGATCGGTCTATTATTTTGTGCTGTCATTACAAAATTATGTGAAGTGATTATCTAGCTTTTAAGGTTATCTCTATAGGTTATAGCTTGCATAAAACAGCATGGGTACATTGGGGGTGATTTCCATACTAGACTTGTGCCGTATTGGTCCAAATATGCCAAAGCATAAATATTAATTTTACAATTATCAGGATATGCTGCGCGAATCACAGGTACAACTCAAGCTGATAACATGGTCTACACATTCTTGATTGTTCTACAGAGCATTGTGGAATGGCTTTGATTCATCTTTTGAGTCAATAAATAGACTTATAAGGTTCATGAAATATGAACCCTATCTTATAAGGTTCATGAAATATGAAAGATTGAAACTTGGACTATAAGCAGAAGTAAACTGCATGAAATAATAAACTAAAGGAAGCACTAAATATTCATTTATTCATATGTATCCATAGGAAAGAATGAAAATAAATCTTTTTTTTTATTATTATTATTTAAAAGCATGACTGATATTATTGGTTTCGATGAAATACTGAGAACTTTAGTGAAGGATTCAGGTGATGAGCTATATAGTATGTGAGATATTTTTGTTAGTTTGTTAAGAATGTTATTTGTTAAGAATGGATTTTAAAAGAAAAAAGGGATATTAAAAAAAGGAAGGCAGTAGAACAAACAAGACTGAAAATTAAATAACTGCAGTTAGAGAAAATGCAATGATATTAGAAGACAGCTTAATCTCCCAAGAGAGTGAATAGAAAATGGATATCAGAAAAGAAGATTTAGAACATGTATCAAACTGCCAAAAATTATGATATAAAATGCTATCCATACAGATGGCGTAACTTAATGCCACCAAGGTTTGAAAAACAAGGGCATAACAATAAGTGAAAAACTGAAGTCGAGGGCTCATAGTATGCATATACAGTAACAATTGTTGCTGCAGAAAATAAAAATGGAGGAAATATACTTGAAAAGTATGTAGCAATAGTATGGGCAGGGGAAAGTGAATGAACAGGGGTGTGTAAAACTGAAAAAAATAGAGAAAGTAGTTTTTGTAGACTTGTCCATACTGTTTACGAAGGATGAAAAATGTGTAGAAAATCTTGACCTGCAACTGATTATATGATGGTAGTAAAGAATATATTCTCTTTTGGAAGACAAGTTTGACAAAACTTGTAAAATTGTGTAAGAACATGCTTCCGCCCATTTTGTCATACGGAAATGAGAGCTGTGCTTCACATAAGTACATAAACATAACATGAATGAAGCAGAAATCAAGTGCTTCATTTGTTGATAATATAAGAGATAGGTCAACAATGAATACCACCAGATGAATGTCGAAAAGTGAATGACCAGTCTAAAATTAGTACTTTGTACTGGTTAGTCTTTTAGAAAGAGGATTAAATTGAAGAACAAATGCATTAAAAGATAGGAGAAAACTGAAAAAGACATAGTTGACTGAATTAGTAGGAAGTAGAAAGAGGCAATATTTAATTAGCTAGTTAGCTATTCAAGTTGCATTCTGCCTAAATACTAGGACCTTTATACACAACGTCTATGTATACTCTCATTAATCCAGGTCATATCTTGTAGCAAAATTGAAAAATATTTCAATATTTCTTTTCAAAAAGAAATGCTCTTTTTGAGAAATGTATATAATCCTTACCTTTTTTCTTTTTTCATATGGAATTGAGGAAGACTCCTGGATGGGTTGAAACTTCTTCCTGTAACATCTAAAAATAAAAGTCCAATTGCCTTTTTAAAAAAGTTCGCAAAATTTTTTTTTGCAATTTTGCTACTTTTGGCACAAGTTTAAAGAACAAATGGCAATCAATAACATATGTATAATATGACACCAATAAAGATGGTTTGCAAAGACACAAAAGTATGGATTAATACATAATGAATGTTATTAATGTAAATTAGACTGAGCAGGTGTCCTTTTTATTGTCATAACTTATATTTTTCCTAATTAGTTGTTCCTTTTTTTTCACCCATATGACTTAGCTTATGCTGAAAAGGAAGAGGGTTTGGGTCTATCTAACTGTTCCATAAATGTTAGACTGTCCAGACCAAGGGTAAAATGGAATATAGCTTTCTCTCAATGTGTAGGAGTATGTAGGGAGATGAGGAAGGGGGAGAGACAGAGAACAGAGAAAGAGGGAGAAAGGGAAAAAGGGAGGGGAGAGAGATGGAGAATCGTGCTTTGTGTGTTTGTAAATGCCTTGAAAGTGACTTGTGTCCAAATTAATGAATACTTCTCTTTTCTTTTCTTCCTGATAGTTTGAGACAACATTGTTTATTCATTTACTTCCATTTCTGTCCCTTCAGTGTATCACTTTGACTTTTATTTTTCTAATTCTTGTCCTGTCATTTATCCAGAAAGTTGACTTTCATATTCCAGAAGATTGTCTCCTTTCTTTATGAAATAAGCTTCCGTTTGTTTGCTTTGTTTCTTCAATCTCATTATCAAAGCATTACCTTGGCTGATGATTCTTATTGAAAAAATGACAGGAAATGCTTCTGTTATTTATTTATTTTCTTGCACATTATTCTACATCATATTATCAAATAAACAGAAACATCACACTGGGAGAAGTTTCTTCTTGATGTCCTCTCATGTAGGTCATCTGAAGTTTGGAAGTCAAGACTGAAGGCTCCAAACATGATGAATATATGTTGAAAAATAAGGTGAACATATATGCAGTACCTATCCCTTAAGCAACCTAAATTAAATGCTCTAACCATGAGAATCCCAGCAAGATTGTAGGAAGGCAATTTTCCATCAACTAAAATCAGGGCAGACATTCCTGATCACTTTTGTTCTCGAATTACTCCATCCCCCTTGTCTCCCTAAGAAGTATAGAACATTTTATGAATAATCTATCTATTGCAGATAGAAACTTTCTTTTTGTTAGAAACTCTGTTGCTGAACACAGACACTGATCAACAAGTAGTAAATCAGCTGCTTCTCCCTCATTAAAAAAGGGGAAGTGTTAAAAGATAGTATGTATACTTGTATGAAAGGGCAATGGGAAAAAATATTTTGACCACAAGGACAGCCTGTCTTGATCAATGGGGTCCTATTGGCCCTCCTCTCTAATATTGCCAAAGGTGGGATATTGAAGCAAGCCAAAGAAAAGGTTTTATAGTGTTCTAGGCAAATAGGGTGGAATAGATAGTTTTCATAATATAAAAGATTTCCAATTTTGAACCCACTACTGAAAGTTGGTTACAGCAACTAAACCCATTCATTTTGCTTGGTCAAAGATGCTGTTGAAATTGGGTTTTAGCATAGAGGAGGTGAAGGGCATGATGGCCAGGCAGTTAACTTGCCCCAGCTCCTGCTAACAGTTGGAAGCATGTAAATGTCAAGTAGATAAATAGTACCACCTTCAGTAGGAAAGGTAACACTAAAGTGCCTTGCCACACAGTCATGCCAGCCACATGACCACAGAAGTGTTTTCAGACAAATGCTAGCTCCCTCTACTGTGAATCAGAGATGAGCACTGCCCTTAGAGTCAGACACAACTGGACAAGGGAAACCTTTACCTGTAGAGGAAGTAGAAAGACCTCAGATCAGCTGATATTTTTGTTTCCACCTTGAAAAGCCATGCAGGAAAACTAGTAAAACCAGTGAAGAGATAGAAAATAGGAATTTAAGCCAATATGAGAGTTTGCAAACAGAGAAGAATCATATCAGCTCTCATGATGATTGAAGGATTACTCATAAGAACATAGCCTGAAAATAACTATGGGTTTTAGTGACTGAAGGTGCATAGCTATGGAGACACACACAACGGCCTTTGTCTTTCCTTGCTGGACATGCTGATGTCTGGTTTTCAGGCACTGTTGGTGTTTTTTTTTTTTTCTTTGAATCCCCAGTCACATTCTTCTTCATTTTTTCATACTTATTTCTCCTAAGTGCTAACCTATGAATATGCTAAGTGTATTCTGATGTGAGGACTGTATTAAATATTTATCTTTAAAAGAATGAAACTGTCATTGCTACCATAATCTAAAGAGGGAGTTAAATCTTTAGCCACCCTATGTCCTTTTTCCTGGGAGGTCTTTGCTCACTGCATGACTCATTAGTTACAGCAATTCACCTCCACTGTTGAAGTCACTTGGTGCATTTCCAAGGTTTTCCCAAAATGTATATTCATATGTACCAGAATATAAACTGATGTTGCAAATGCACTGCTATCTGTTAAATTAATACCTGCATATGTGGAGAAATATCTCATTCCACTATGCAGTTCCTAAGAAGCTGAAGCCATCCTTTGACATCATCTCAAGAGACAGATTTAGGGGGAAACTTCATATCTCAACTATAAATGGATATCTTTGTAAGCTTTTCTGGAAGCTTTCTAAAAATATTTTCCTTTAGGTAAAATGCATTATAAAAGACCAATCATATGTATATGCATATGTATTCCTCTTTTAGTCAATCTATATGCTAACTCAATGGCCAGATGGGTTACCCACCTTGATTTTCACTACGCTCCCACAAGCTAGGCGTTAAGCATATTGTGCTTTTCTTTTATGTGAATGATGAAAAATTCCCTTCACCAGTAGGACTGAGTACAGCCTTAAGGGTTCTCATTTCTTACAGAAGATGGATTTATAAATTCTCAGAAAATGAAGGTTATGGCCTTCACTAAAAGACTGAAGAAGCACAGGTAGTTAACTGATCGAAATTGACAAGAAAAACTCATTAAACATCGAGGGGTTATTATCTTTGCTACAAATCCCTAGGAGGCACAAATGAATATTTAACTGAAACTGTTCAGAAAAATACAATGGCCTTCCTCCATCTCTCTCTTTCTCATTCTCCCTCCCTCTGTCCTCATATATGTCATTAGCTCTGAAAATATTTCAGAAAAGCTTCAGTCTAAATCTTTAAGAATATCCTCCCATTATAGGCCAAAACCAAAATTTTAATTGGAGATAGAATTAAGAATAATCAACATATAGAGGTCAGTTTTAACCTTAATTTTTTCTTAGATTTATCCTTTTTTAAAAATAATATAATTGTTATTAAAATTTTAATTACAATAGTAAAAACAAATCCAGACTAAACTTAAAGAAGGTAAATAGAATGGAAATAAAGAAAAGGAATAAAAGAAGAGAAATAGTAATCCAGAAAAAGAGAAATATATAAAGAAGTGACTTCCAATCTTCATCACAAGATTGATGAAATAAAGATATTTTCATCACAATATAAGTAATTTAATATTTTTTTTCATCTCCTATAAGTTTAAACGGATATATCTTCATCCCATATCCCATCCCTTATCTTTAAGCAAATCTGTAAAATATCAATTTCTCAATCCTAATATCAGCAAAAAGTCCATAAGAGCCATCTACAATTCACCATAACTCCCCCTAAAGTTGGCTTAAATTGGTGTACCTGATCAGAATTTATAAAGGCAAAACATGGTTAAACAAACCAAAATATGGTTAGATGCCAATATACAAGCTGTCAAGCATTACACTTAACAGTTCTAGATTTTTTTGTAAAATTCCGTGATATCAATAAATTGATAGCCAATTTATTGTGATAAATTTTTTATACTTCTGATTCAATATGGTCCTATCAATTCTTATGAAAAGGAACATATAGATGTCTTCTATGTTCTGATTGTAGCTGTCTGTGTGGTTCCAATAAGACAGAGGTAGTATCTCATTTTTTCTGCATTATTCTTACAGTTAATAGAATTTTGTCTTTGGATTTGCTTTTGTTTGGGTTAGTGATTCCAAGTAAAAAAAAAATTCTCTCTTCCATTTTTTCCCCCCAGCATGGAAGTCTTGTTTCAAAATAAGACTTTCCTCAGCAGCCTTCTTATATAGTATTGGCTCTAAAGCTAACTTGGGTAAACGAAGGAGTTGAGAATGTTACTTTGTCATAAGCTACTTCTTAGAATTTCCTCCCCTCTGAAATTATTGCATGCAGTATTATTTAATATCTTCACATGGATCATGCAAACCAAACGTGGTTTGGTTTCTACATTCAGTAGATGGTGTCTATTGGAAGAGTCTGGTCTTCTGCATACCTGCATATTAAACCTCATAGAGTTGGGTAACACACCTGCATACCTGGATATTAAACCTCATAGAGTCAGATAACACAAATTCTGTGTCCAGAATTCAATGAATTGCTCACAAACTGATGTTATACATGAACAATGTCTCTTATCTACCATGTGGTGAGTTGGTACATTTTGATCTGCCTGTGGCTTCTGAAGGGTCTTCCAATAGAGCTTCATGTAGATGCATTACAAAAATGTCTATGAGTGGCAGCAAGGGTATGAATCGTTGTTGCTAAGATCTATAACTGCTGTACTAGCTGGCAAAACTCCCCAAGCTACAGGTTCCACCTTTCTATCTAGCAGTAGCTATCAATCTGGGATGACCTCCAACTTTCAGAGCTATCCTTTGGAGGAGTGCTACCAAATCTAGAGACACCACTGGATCAGGTCAAGATACTAAAAGTATCATGCTTAAATCTGGCAGCACTGACTGGAACTGGTTGAGCAGATATGCAACAATTAAGAAACTTTTGACAAGGAATACTTCTAGAGAAGCTTTTAGCAACGATTTGCAGCAACTGCTGTGACAGTATGTCAAAATATCATTTATATATAGTGAATTCAGTATTCTCCCACTGATGCAGTAGGGATAGGTGGCTCTCATTTTTGTATAATTGGCCCTTCTGTTTCTCATTTTGATAGAAGTAGGTTTGATGGAACCCTTTTTTTTTTCTTTTCTATTAAGAAATCACAAATGGTTTCTGGATAAACAGTAGCTCAATCTTGCTGGGATCTAGTTTCAATTTATTTCTCGTCATTCATGTTCTGATAGCCTTCGGACACTGGTTGAAAGGAAGGATTATAAAGTCATGAGCAAATTTAAATATATGCCTATGTTATCAAAGTTAACATATACTCAAAGAGATCAAGGAACATTTGTGTATGGCCATTCATTGATGTGATTGGGAAAAATATTTCTTTACTTCTAGTTCATTTCTTTACAGCATCATGAGAAGCTTGACATCATTTATTTATTGTGGAGGAAAAATAACCTTAGTTATTTTTAAGAATCTATTTACATTTGGAAAACAGGAAACTTGCACAATTGAAAAGAATCCTTGCTCCTTCCTGGGTTAGGAATTTCCTTCCTTCCTTCCTTCCTTCCTTCCTTCCTTCCTTTCTTTCATTATATTGGACTTTAATGATCAGTCTCTTCCAGGCTTTGGACTGTCTTCACTTATTTGGGACAGCCATTGGTCCTCCTAGGTGGGAAGAAAATGTTAGAAGAATTATTGTATTTCTACATTCTGTATTTTGGTCCTAGAAATATGCTCCTAGTTAAGATTAATATTACCTAGAGATACTATCAAGAATATGTAACGCACACTAGTTTTTTGCTAAAAACTTATGATTGTGATCTAAAAGTCCTGCAAAGCTATATATCAAATAAAAGAAGATGAAGCAGCCATTTCTAACAGGTAAGATACATTATTATTTTTTAAACATTGTAATGTGTTATTTTCTAGTCTCGAGATTCAAATATTCAAATTAGAATGGATGCTATAATCTTTATTTCATTTTTAAATTACATATTGCTATTTATTTTACACAATGTGTTGTAAAAAGTAATCCACAAAAGTATGTTTTAATAAAAGTAGGAGTGTCTGCAGGTTTTACTCTGCTAGTCTTGCAAGTATAGGGGCTCATCTCCATTTCAAGGGCTGTCAAGCCAATAGTTATTGAAAGATATTTCTGCAGTTATGTGGCCAGTATGACATCATTGTTACCTTCTGTTACAGAATGGCACTGTTACCTTCCACCAAAGAGTACCTATTTATCTACCCGCTTTTACATGCTTTCAAATTGTTAGCAGGAGCTGGGATGAGGATAGTAGCTCACCCCATTGCATGATGCTCAAGTCCCAAACTTGGCCGGTCGGCTTTCTAACCAGCAAGCCCAACTTCTTAACCTTGACTGCTGTAATAGTTAATACAAAAAAATGATACTAGTTTTGTTTGTTTCATCATTCATTCAATCCGATGGACACTCATTTCACCCATTTCTTGGCATCTAACAAAAAAAAATTGGTTTGCATCTAAGAATGTACTTCCTTTAGGCTAAAGGCTATTTTCCAAATTATACAATGGAACTCAGGTTCCTTTTCTCACTAAAAGTCCCAGAAATTAAGGGAAAAATTGTCAAAATGCAATTCTTTTATCAAACTTAATAAATGATTTGATTAATAATTTTAATTATATGGATTTTAATTTTGATTTTAATTGTATTGAATTTATTTTTATGTTAAATATTTAATTTTGTTTTATTTTTTAAAAATTTAAAATATTGTCTGAAAATATGCTAAAGGATTGTAACACAGCTGCTGCTGTACACATTCTCTCTCTCTCTCAAATAAACAAACATTGTCTGTTTCATATCCATGCACATGTGATATGCACACACACAGATAGAAACAATCTGCCAAAAGTAATTTAGGGGAAGATTTGCAGTAGGAACTGTTATCTTAATTAAAAGGATAAACAAAGAAAGAATATACAGACTTTCTTGGGGAAAAATAACTCTAACTTCTTTTCCATCAATGATTCAAAAAGGAAGAATGTCAGTACCAATAGTTTTTGAAAAGATGAGTCGGTAGAAAAGTAATTCTAAATGTAAATTCATAAGGTTTTAGTTATGATATGATTTTCTTGTATTCCATATTTGGGGCTTTTTGCTATTCATTATTGATCTTTGCGATTGGAGAAGTTTCCACAGACAGCCAAGAAAACAAAGAAGTGGATATCAAATAAATCATCCCAATTTCTCACTCAAGGCACAAATGACTAGGCAGAAATCCATTATGCAAAGATTCAAAATTCTGGCAACAACTCTTATTCTAGGAAAGTGGAAGGAAAGAAAAGAAGAGGACAATCAGAAACAAAGTGTATGGACTCAGTTAAAATAAGTGCAGGATTGAAAGAAATGAAAAACTAGGCTAGGGGTAGATTGTCATGGAAAAAATCTATGTGGTCATGTGGTTGACTACAAGTTTATGGCACATAATCAGTCAACAGAAGTATCATCAAAAATGGCTTACAATTTGAGTTAAGCTCTGTCAATTGTCAAATAATATAAAGTTATTTTGGACATCAAGTTGTCGTCTATTTTTTTCTTTTCATTTTTTTAATGCTTACTAACACAGTTGCACATTAGAGTATCAGTGTCTAGGGTTAGAGTTAAAACTTTTAAAAAGTGGTCCATAGCAGTTTTCATGCAGTACAGCCCGTAGACCCAATTTTTTACCTATTAACAAATACTTCAGATGTATTTGCTATCACGAACTCTTCAGATTTCTTTGTCATTTATTAAAGCTGAATGTTCAAGGCCCAGAAAGGACTTGCTGATTATTTAAATATTTGATTTATTGGCATATGTTTTTCCACCAAATATTTGACATCACACATCATTTTATTCCTGATTGTAATAGCATTTTGAACTTGACTTATGAAGTTTAGTAGTAACTTTAAAGTGTTAATTATAGCAACACATGGTGGAAGAACCATATATACAAAGTAGAAGAGTTTTCAACTTGATTATCTAATAAGTTTATGGACACCTCCGTGTATCTGGAAACAATAGGGAATATTGCAATTTAGCATTGCATTTGTCCACATTTTGTTTCAACTACATCTGGCCTACAAACCTGCTATTTTTAATGGTTGCCCATCCAAATACTTATGAGATTTTACTCTGATTAGCTTCTGAAGTCAACAAAGTTAATGGATGATAGAGATATCTACAAAATTTCAGGGAGTCACTTTGGACTAAACTACCCAAAACACACTTACACTCTCTCTAATTAATAATTAAAATTGTCAAACAAACAAAATTATTTGCAATATGATGTAGTTTAAAAAAATATTTAAAATTTGAATTTTTTAATTAATTTGACCTGTAGCTCACACTGGTTTCATGTTCAGAGTTTAAGGTTGATGGAGGTTGTTCATACAATAGCTGACAAAAATCCTATTCATTTGTAAATTCTTTTAATTGGTGAAAAAATTAATAATCCACTCAGACTAAACATGGCAAACATTTCTTGCCAATCTGTATTAATTGTATTATCTGTGAACGTGGAATACTACCTTGGAAGAAAATATGTAGCAGAAGAAAAAGAGAAAAACTGCAAAACAATAGTTCTAGCTATCTGACATGGTCTTTTGCTTCTAATTTTCTACATCATCCTTTCACTTCACAACAGATGATATTTCATTAGAATGCCAAAAGACTTTTTCTGCATCCTACTGCTAATTTTGTCACAGCACTAACCCTAATTGAAACAAATAATTAGAAAGACCAGGAGAGCTAGCAAATTAATTTAGTGAGACATATTTCAATAAGCTGACAGTAGATACAATAAAGCCACTTCTTCTGAAGTGACTTGTCAGCAAGAAAATAAATCAATGTTACTCCAAGGCATTAAATATGTTTGCATACTGCATGTGGCTTGTGGTTAAAGGTAGTTGGTGGTGTGCCTTTGCTTTATAGGTCTTGGGTTATACAGTACAGTTTATTTACAAAGTCTTCAAATCTACATCCATATAAAAGTGAGAAAATAAATGTTTCAATTTGTTCATAAACCTCAGCAAAAGCACTTGAGAATATAGTGAACACACATAGGAGAACCACCCTTTCCCAGTGAAATATACTCTGATTCTTTATTAGATTAGAGGAAAAGTAAATACAACCTCAAGACAACTTCAGTACTTGGCATGAGACATTTTTTACTATTTGTCATCTTCTGATATATGTTTTTGACTTCTCAGTTTAGCTTACAGTTCTGAGGTTTTCTAGAGTTCTTTCAACCAAATATTAACCAGATGCAATGTAGACGTATATGCATGTACAGAGTTTCCTTATCAGGGAGATAAGGTGGCATATAAATTTAATGAATAAATATATTGAGAATATATGTACAGTTGCCCATCTTTAACCAAACTGGGTGGCTTACAATCAAGAATAAAACAATATACACACAGTAAAGGCAAGAAACTACCTGCCAAAAACAGAATAACCTGCCATCACAGTCTACACTTCCTTGATACAATCACCTAATCACCTTCTCTGTTGAGGGA
The DNA here is from genome assembly GCA_032468055.1 of Acrochordus granulatus. Lineage (NCBI taxonomy): Eukaryota > Metazoa > Chordata > Lepidosauria > Squamata > Acrochordidae > Acrochordus > Acrochordus granulatus. Next base: position 89,151 of record JANHZU010004683.1, read on the forward strand.
AGTCCATCATTCTTAAGGGCTCTTTTGAAGATTAAAAGGATGGGATCTGGTGGATCTCATAGCTAGCTTTCATTCTTATATCAGTCAAAGTCACCTTTCATATTTCCAAGCAGATCCACTGTTAATGTCCCGGCACTAATGTGGCGAGTTATATTTATTTCAGGAAGTCCTACGTTGTCCAGTCATGCATTCTGGGGTGGATCACTAGATGGATGTGTTTGCCTAGGGAAAGGGATATGCATGTTTCATTTTCCCACATGGCAACATAAATGTAAAACTCTGCTTAACAATAAGATAGATGTGGGCCCTGACTACATTTTTGGTAGCTTTGAAATTCCCACTAAGATTGTTGAAAACCAATGTTATATTTTCCTGCAACATGGAAAAG